>VZUI01000052.1:0-33929 GCA_013401135.1 Cettia cetti | reverse complement strand
GGCCCCGAGCTGCCGCGGGAGGGCAGCCCCCAGCCCGGCCGGCCCCGGCCGTACTCACCCCGGCCAAGTGCGAGGGCTGCAGGCGGGCGGGAAGTGCCTCGCGCTGGGGCACGGGCAGAGCCACCACCGGCGGCCGCGCCCCGTCTCTCATGCACGGCGGGGTCTGCGGCCGCCCCGCGCCGGCCCCCGGCCACCACCTGCGCGGAGCCGCCAAGCACAGGTGCCCCGGTCCCGCTCCGCACCGGCCGGCGCAAGGCGAGCGAGAGCCGCTGTCTCCTCCTCCTGCTGCTGCCGCTTCTGCCGCCGCGCCGCTTCTGCTGCTGCTGTCGCTGTCGCCGCCGCCTTCAGCCCTCCCCGCCCCGCCGGACGCGCCGCGGAGTGCTGCTGCGGTGCCGGCGGCGGCAGCTCCCGCTGCGCACCGGCACCTGCCCGGGCGCTGCCGCCAATCGCCGGGAAGGGGCCGGGCGGGGGGCGGGGGCGGCGCGCCTGGCAGGGGCGGGAGTTGCGCGCACCTCCGCGCTCCCCCCGCCCGCGCCCCGGTGCGCATCCATGCCTAAAGCTGCGCCCCCGACCGGCAAGGAGCGGGCTCCTGCCGCCTCGGGCCGTGCCCCGGGGCCGCCTTCCGCTGTCACACCCGCTGGCCACGGGGGACACCTGCGGCCCGTCCGCCACATATGCCCCAGCTGGCCAGGCGAGGCAGGGAGAGGCACAGGTGCTGCCAGGCGATGCCTGTCTGGGCCCTGCCGTGGTGCGGGCCGCCCGTGGCGGGTGTCTAGCGAAGGGATAGAGAGGCGGATTGTTGGGAACGGGCGAGAATTCCATCCATATGGATGAGGCGCGCCGGGCAGTCACAGGGAAGGTGCGGCCTGGTCAGTCGTTCAGCTCATCTGTGAGTCACCCCTGTAACGTGGAAGCGCTTTTTTATGTCCTGAATCACTGCAGATTGTATTGTATCAGGCTAATTACTTTTCCCCGGTATTATTTTTCTTTCCCGATTTATTGTGGGGTTTTTTCCATGCTTGTTTTACTTCATTTTAAAATAGCTGCAGCTGTTCACTGCAAGGTATGGATTTATTTGATCTCGGCTGAAGTGCTCTGTCAAGACAGATTAATTCAATAAATGTTGGCAGGTTTCCAAAGAAAATATTTTCTGGGAGAGTATTTTTGTTTACATGAATTTCACCATATTACAAATAAACTGATTTAGCAAACGTTTACTTCTGTGCTAACCTACCCTTGTCTTTGTTACTAAAATGGGTGCTACTCTGCGAGGCAGACATCACATTTTAAATGTGTATGCAAAAAACAAACAAAAACAACTTTAGGAAGTACTCTGCATCAAACAGCATTTTGTATTTCCCAAATGCATCTATAGGTAAATACGTGTCTCAGTGTTTCCCAAACAGAAGAAACTTCTTACTTCTTTAAATAAAAACAAGAAAAAGAAGCAGTCACTTTCAGCAGTAAATTTTTTTCAAGAGCAACATGACATGGCAACAAATGAGGGAATGACTTAAACAATAGGTCACAAATTGCCTGTATTAGAAGAGTCATCAATAACACACATGAGCACTTTTATTAATTGATAAAACATCTGGATAGAAACCCCTCCTCCAATCTTCCAGCTGAAACACTGGAAGAATAATGTTTTTAAAGTTGGCCACCAATACCAATAATTCTATAATGCTTATGATTATGCAACCACGAGGTCAAACAGATAAAGCTGTTTGGGATCCTGCTCCTCACACTCAAGCTACTAAGCTAATATTGAGTTCAAGAGTAATGTCTTGCCCTTGCCTCAACATTCTGCAATAGATACACAGAGAGTTTTTTCTTTCAAGATAGTATTTCAGGTAATATTCTTCTCCACTGGAGATAAAACATTGGACTTGAGGCTCTTTCATTCCACACCAGTGCAGTAATCAATGTTTTTACATGTTCACATGTAGATCAGTATATGTTTACATTTTTATATTTACATGTTTTTACTGCAACAGTACTCCACGGGGAAGGTATTAGTCTGTGGCACAGGTAAGCCAGCCATTAACAACTAACAGGGTGCCTCTAAAAGAGGGGAAAGGGAACAATGCAAAAGTGAAGAAATACTGTCATCACCTTGTGAATACTGTGCTGGACTTTTCTATTTGACTGTATCCTCACCCTACTTGTTGGATGCCCTATTTGTCCTCATCTACAGGTTTTGGTGTCTCACTTGGAAAGAAATCAACTTCTCTTTGCATCTGTATTTTTGATGAATGCCATTCACAGTAAAAAAACCAACCAAACAAAAAAAAACCCAAATAAAACAAACCCCCCAAACCTGCCAAAAATCTCTTTTTCACCCCAAGGGCCAAATCATAAGGGATAGATGGGGAAACTGGGATAAGCAGGCTGTCCATGGAATCACATGTGACACAGCCATTGACTACTTAAAATAAGTATCTAAATATGCATGCAGAATAAACAGAAGTCTAAGGAAGAGAAACTATCCAGCCAAAGTCCTTAGTGGTGACATGGGAATTTTTACCCCATGAGCAATAACATGCCCAAGCACCTTCCCACCCAGTGCCTGGCAGTTGCAGAGAGGAGCAAGGGACACTGGCAAGAGTGAGCAGTCATCAGGGAAAGGAGACTGCCCTGCATGCTTGACTAACATCCTATAGCTCTGAAATTCCCAGTTCTCCATGTATTCACAACAGTTAGGTTAAACTACAGACCAGGCAATCTTTTAGGGAAAATGACCTCAGTGTGGAGAGAAGCAAAAAAGAAGTCAGACCCAGGGAACGCACCTGTAGTAACAGCAACCATGTTGCCATATGGTGCTGAATAGGCAGCAGCATCGAAAAAACCTTGTAAAAAAAATGGGAGGCAGATCTGGTAATAATGGGGTGCAGGACAAGAAAATAATGTGTTTTCTTGGTGGTAGGTTTCTCTTGTCACAATACAGCCTTTTTCCAGAAAGAAAAAAGTCATCCAAATGCAGACTGAAATAAGCAAGCTGGTATTGCTTGGAATGCTCAGCACTAAATCCAGTGATGCCATAACTTGTGACTACAAGGCTACAGTGGCCAAGAGGTGACTCTTCAGGCTGTCCCCAAGATCTGCTGTGTAACCAGGTGACTGCACAGGTGTAAGGAGGTCAGGGAAGGCTGCTGCCAGGACCTGTGGGACCCTGCCTTAGCCTGACAGCAGTAGTTCTGGGTAGGAGGTTCCACTCTACAAAGAACTTCCCTCTGCCCTCAGCATTCATGGAACAGGACTGCTAGCCATAGGAAAATATTTGGAGCACAGTTCATGTGATCAGGACTTTTGGCCGTCTTTTGTACCGCATATGATTGTGGCAAAAACTTCAAACAAATTGGTTTTTGGGAAAATAAGATTTTTGCTGGTTTGATATTCCCTCAGAGGATACACAGGGCAATGCAGAAATATGATGTTAGCCAATGCACACAGTCATTCTGGATTATTGGCTGACAATCACAGACCACTCCAGGAGGACTTTATGAAGTTTGCTTTCTGAGTGTCCCAATCTTCTTGATAAAAGCAGGGGTTTTCACAGGGAAATTGGAGAGGCAAATGTGGGCAGTACCTGCTGAAAAGCCACCAGCTGCTGTTTCAGCCACAGGGACCAATTATGAATTTATTCCAGCCTACTGGTATCTCAGGGCAGCAAATGAAGACAGTAATAAGTAATTAAGTTTCTCTTGCTTTTAACTGATCTCTTATGACCTCAGAGTATTTTCACAAAGAGTAGTTAACAACAATTTCATGGTAATAACTTGGAAGTCATTGTAACCTTTTATCTTAGGGCCTTAAAGAATTTCATAAACATAAATCATTTTACGAAGTGTCTATGCAAAACATGGAGTATTATGATAAATAAGTTAAAATAGTTAAGTTATTCATAGGCCATAAGAAAATTAGTACAAAGAGAAAGAACTGAAAATAATGGACACATTTTTAACAGTACTTATTATCTGGGGCATAACATTTGATATTACTCTTGGCCATGACTTTCTTTTGGAGATTTCAACAGCCATGCTCCCTGCCCCACAAGCCTCACAGTGTATGGAGCAGCTCTGATAAACTCTAAGTGTGAAAAGAGAAAAAGGAAAGCTGATAGAAGACAGGATTAGGGTTATATAACTATACTAGTAAAAGAGACAGCTCGAGGAAGTTTTGGTGTTTACCAGAAGAACTTAGGCGAGCTAACATTTTTAAAAGACACAAACTTACCAAACTCTCACAACTGGGATGAAAACAATTCATCGGAAAAACTATAACTAATGCAGAAAAAATAATTTATGATCCGTGGGGGTAGAGAAAGGAGGGTTTTTTTGGTTCTGTTGTGGTTTTGTGGTCATTGGAAAGACAACAACAGGAATATGAGTTAGTTAGAGAGAGGGCAGAGAAAAAACATACAATACATGATTAATAAGGGAAATTCTTTCCATGATTATTGGAACGAATGGGAATAATCAGAATGGGAATAAGTTGCAGAAGAGAACATGATACTGCTGTATTGTTGTTACTGTAGATTTCCTCATTCTTTCACGGTGCTTAAATGCAAGCTTGAAGGTGTCTTTGGAAGAAGCTCCATGCAAAGAAACAAAAACTCTTTCAGTGCTCTTCCCTTCCCTTGCCACACCCAAGCAGGTGTGGGCAAGAACAAGATTAAGCTCCTACATTTCCACAACTAAAAAGAAAATTCTTAGAAAGGTCTGGTGACTTCTTCAATTTTCCTGAAAATGGACTTCAATTTTTTGCAGAAGCTGAAACACGAGACAAGTGTCCTTCATCCTCAGGGGGTGGTTTTTTGTTTCTTTGTTTATTTTTTATATCAGTCTTTTTCTCCACTTAGCCCTACCTTTCATGCTATAACTCCTTCTTACTCATCAATCTGAGGGTGAGTAAACAGCAGGAGGGATGTGGTCCACTGATGCTTTTCTTTAGAGCTGCATTTGTGTCCTGGGCAAAGCGGCACTGAGGATGTGGTAGCATCTTCAGTATGGCTCAGCTCCACTTTCTTCTTCACAAATAAAAAAAAAAAAAAACCAAACAGAGAGAGAGAAAGCTCTGCTGTGCCCAGGGGAGGAATAAGAAAAACCGTGCAAGTCTCCAGCTAAACAGGAAGATGTTCATATTAAGGCAGATTTGACTTCACAGATTCAAGCACTGAACAAACAGGAGCGAGTGTTGGTTTAGCTCTTGATCTCTTGTGTTTAGTGGTATTTTCTTTCAGCTTCATTTGATTTCTTTGTACCAGAATCAACAGACGGCTGTGAAATTTTGGGTTTAAAACAAACCATCTAAAACTATTATGCCTGCAGCTCTCTTTTGGGTTCATTGCTTCAATTCTCTAGCACCATCAAGAATTTTTTATTTTACTTAACATCTCTGATACCTAGAGTCATTCTACAAGAATACACTCTGGAAGGTTGCTTTTCATAAAAATACCTATTAAATGCTTTTCTTATTCAAATAAATTGATGTTTTTCATTATTTGAAATTATTAAAATCTAAGTTGTCATCAACCCAACTGCCTTTGGCTAAAGCTGATAAATCGTGTTTAATGCTTTTCTGTCCCTTATTATAACTCAATATAGAAAAACTATCCTCAGATGCATAGAGTATACATTATATAATTCTATGCTTATATTTTACAAGCAAAACCACAGCAATAATGTAACAAATCGTCATGAATAGAGTCTTGAAAATCTTAGGCAGTACAAAAACAGTGAAGTCCTTTAAGGAAGATTATTCAAAATTAAATTACTTTATATTAACTTCTTATATTTTAGTACATCCTGAATAAAGTAGTTTTCAGGTTTTTTTTCCCTAAGAAAACCTAATCCTGACAATAATTTCCGCATGAAAATGAGGTCAACAAAGCCAGATCAGCAGAACTTTCCAATCAATTGTTTGGGGTTATAGGATTTAACCATTTCTGAGTCAAAGAGAAAATTCATCTTTTCAAAGAGAAAAAGTTTGCTCACTTTTCCCCTCTTCCCATTAGACCATTGGATGGAAATGGTCTAATTTCATCCACATTAACAAAACTTTTATTCAGCCATCTTACATTGAAGTCCCTTCTTCTGTGATACTCATCTGCTCAAAATCAGTAGCACACGGCTGAGGAAAAAATGTATGTTGTGAACAGGAAAAATGCCTGGTGACAGTGAGAAACATTAGTTAGTGTTTCTGAGCCATGTTAGTTAGATATACTGATGGGTAAGGTTTACCCAGGAGCAGTAGTAACAGATATTCTGAGAAGCTTTTCTCCATGTCTAGCAGAGATGGACATTAAAATAAAAATTGTGAAGCAAAAGCTATTTCCATGATAATTCCAAACCCAAAGCTTAGTAACAAATGCATAGCAGCAACAGTCAAAACAATTAAAAAAAGAAAAGGACTGAGTCAAAGTATTGTGAAAGTAGATGTGTCGGATGCTGGCACATCTAATCATGTTACTGTTTGACATATTCTTGCCCAACTTCTCACATGCCTTGATTATGCTAAGTACCCTTTGAGCTTGTTCTGTACAAGCACATAGAAAATACATTGTGCTTGTTCAAAGAGCTTACCCCATGAATGCTTTAATTCCTCTCCCTGGATTTTCTATAATCAGTTTGTTACTTGGTGTTTTCTCACACACAAAGTAAAATTCTTCTCATTTAATTCACCCCCAAAAGAGCATGGGATACACTGGAGCAGTATTATATGTGTCACAAGCTGCAGAAATGACTGTGTGGTTTTATTCAAATCAAATCCTCCAGGGATTGTCCCAAATACACACAAGTTTTTTTTTCTATATCTGCCTTGGGACCTCAGATCAGCCATTTTACTTTTCCATCTTGTTTTAAAGGTATTGTGTCTGACAGGACCATGTCACTTCACCTTGCATTGTCCTTGCAGAGGGCTGCAGGCACTGCATGGATGCACTCTTTTTCTGCAAGACCAGCATCAGCCCTGCAAGACTTATTCCTTAACTCCTTCCACTCTGCCCAAATTAATAACAGCTAGACTTCAGAATTTCTCATTTTTATAATCCCTATGAGAACCACCTTTCCAGTGTGCAAACTGACATACACCAGCCCTCCAGCAGAGCCAGGCCCAGATGACATATGTCCTCTTTCCCTGCTCAGCTCTGAAACTCTCAGCTCTCAGAACAATAGGGTGTGTCACTCCAGACAAATATTTATATACTGAGCTTCATTTCCTTATGCAAGTTCCTGGTGAATGTATAAAAATACAGTCACTAGAATTTTAAAACCTAGAATACCCACATCTATTAATTAAGTATTTAAGGGAAGAGACCCACCTCTAATTGCAAAGCTTGAACTATTCCTTTTCCTATGGGAGCCAATTATTGTTGTTCTCCTCGGTGGCATCTTTACTTTAGGCCATGGGGTAATGAAGACAGATGAGTAAATAGTGCCTATAGGATATTTGTGAATCATTAACAAAGTCATTAAAACAATTACAGAATTTTTACTGAAATAGAGTCTAGCACAGTGAATAGTTAGTCTTATTGGGCCCAGGCCATCTGTGATACCAGGAACAGAAAGCTCTGCAGCCAAATCTTAATCCAACAACCTTTTCAATGAAGAAAACCCTTTGACATTCACTTCTGAAGCCCTCAGCTGTTTTCTTGTGGTCATTCTTATGAGGGATTATTCTGATGCACTGACTCTTTGCTGACAAGCATCTCTGTGTCAGGAAAGATGCCTGTGGCCCTCACAGCAGGACTTGGGAAGGCTAACAGGATGGTTGCCTGGGTGGGCAAGCATTAGTCCCCAACTGTAAATATAAACCAATGTTTTTCTTTAAATACACCTAGGAAGAGCTTGGCCATCAACAGCCTTCCTGGGCAGGTGAGTTTTCCATGTGATGGTTGGTACCAGTGTGCTGCACACGTGCTACCATGTTTCCTGTAACAAGCTGGCATTGTTTGAATCCTCCCTGTATGCAAACCCGTTCAGAACAGGCCTCCATCAATAGGCAATTAAGCTGTCACAGCCATCACTGCTTGATGGCTTTATTTCTGGAAGAGCAGATGGCCCATACCTCTCACTGGAGATTTCAGCCTGTTTTATTTCAAGTTCTCCTGGTTCTATAGCTTTATCTCCTTGTGCCTGAACAGCAAAGCCGGAGTGGTCCTGAGGTGGCATCTGAAATGCAGCCTCACTCCTATTACCACAGCTGTTTCAGAAAAGTGAGAAATCTGCTCTCCTTTAATGAAACTACCTTTGGTGAAGCTCATTAATATTTCTTTTTCTCTGAAATGGTCTGGAACGTAATTTTTGAAAAAACAAACCTGCTGCAATTATGTATTGCTGTGGTAGAAGAGACAATAAGCTTTCCACAGCAACTATTAGTAGTGACACAGCATACACCATGAGCATTATGTGACTTCATTACTTCTAAACTTATCGATGGTCTATATTAAATGGCATTAACAGGAATAGTTTCAGTTACACTTTTAATATCCTGTTGATGCACTTGATGCAAATAGCTCTACCACAAGCTATAACTCTTTGAAAAAAAACCCCACAACCAAACCCTCAATCAGAAGAGCAAATAAATTGTCAAGCCAGTGTTGCTCTAAGACTTCAGCTTTTATATCTGAGGTGCATTTGTTTTACTTGAAGCTATATTGCCCTTTTTTGCAACTTAATCTTACCTCTACTACATGCAGTAACATTTTAAAACATCTCCATATGAAGTACCAAAGAATTTAAAATTACTCTATCCTCAAAGGCATTTATCAAGGTTCTTATCTTGGTGGAAGGGGATATTTTGCTGTGGAGAAGTGAAGAGGAATGCGAAGGATAAGCAGAGAAAATTCAGGATCCCTGTAGGCCCCAGACACAGCTTTATCTGTGAGGTGAGGTTCTCTGAACAGAAAAAGGGGAGGATAAGGATGAATTCTTGATAAGAAGGCAGAAATACATAGGGTTTTACCAGCTACATGAATAATAAAATTCCTTTAGTCTGTTGACCAAGTGCAGTTCAGGAGCAGGACACGAGCTGAGACTCACTTCCTACTTATTAAGAAAATTATACGGAGCCAGATGCACACACTCATGGAAGCTGAGATCTCAGCTCTCAGGAACTCAGGGAAAGGCAAAACAGAAATTATAAATGAAGTACAAATTCAGTACATTGGTGGACTGTGTTCAGTTGTTAATGGGGGAATCCATTCTCCTAATCTTCCCTGAAGCATTAACTAACTTCAGACCGCAGATCCTGCCATTCAGATAAAGAAAGGTCTGTAGATTTCAGGAAATCTGCTGAAACTTTAAAAATCTTTTCCCTAGAGGTTGTAGCTAATACAGCATCTTAACCAAGAGAGCCCTCATGTATGGATCCACACACGAGTTGTCTTTCCAGACTCATTCAGTTTGTCTTGAAAGTCACTGGATTAAGAGATAAAAATCACATAATCTGCATTTTTTCCATCTCTGCTTACAGTGTGCCTGATATGTTATGAGAGATGGTACTGTAATAGTAAGTGATAAGAGAGACTACAGTCAGTGATTCCTGTAGGCAGAAAATAAACTCACACCTTTCCAATTTCCCTTGTGTGACCGTGTTGTGGCATAACTTGTGTCTTACTTTGCAGGACTACTACTCGCATATGGGGTTACTTAAATATATTATTTCAAGTAAAAGTTATGTGAAAGATTGGTTTCAGCAACACAAGAAAAAGGCAACAGTGCAACAGCCAAGGTTCTGGTTGAGACCAGTTCATCCATCAAAAGCTGAACTCAGGAAAGACAAAATTGTAAAGATGTATGAGAAGAAAAAAAATCCCTAAAAACATTTCCAAGAGCTCTCAGCAGCAACAAATTTTCATTTTACAGGAGTCACACATCATTTTTGGAGAGGTCATACCATTGTTTTGGACCAAAGTCTAATTCCTCCCTGGCAATCTACTCCAGAATCACAGGATCTCCTTTTAACTAAGAGGCTCCATCCCAAAGCAGTGAGCAATATTCTGGCCTTGTTAAAGAAATTCCAACATCAGGACACTGCAGTGCAGCTCTGAAACCTGATGTAGCCCTGGTATTACCATGTTGCACAGCATCTAATTCTTTTCTTCCAGGTCTGTAATGACCTGGGGTAGGATATAAAAGGTCCTCTGAGGCTCTGGGTTAGAAATCAAGGGCTACTATTCCTCTGAAGCTCCCCTGTTATGGCCTTGGCAGGGGAGAGAGCTTCCCAAAGGTATTGCTTTCCTATGAAGCCAATCTTGAGAGAGACAGAGTCACCTATATTCTGCTATAAAATTTCTTCAATTTTTTTTGAATGTTTGATATGATTTGAATTTTAAAGTAAATGCAATCAGCTTCAGAACTTTGCAGCACATATTATAGACACCAATGGAAGGAGAGACTACACTCAACCTTGGAAATGACAGTCACATCCGTTTCTACAAGGAAATGAGAATAGACTGTGCGAGGAGAGTGATACCTGAATCTGTATCAGAGCAGCTACATTTGAAACAGTGGCACCAACAAGGTGAGTCTCAGACAACCTCATTACTCTCTGGGTTTGATTGCTTTGATGGCTTTTCTCCTAAATGCCTGTTCCTTGTCTTGTAGGGTCTGAATGTGCAAGTTTGCCTGTTCCTTGTCTTGTAGGGTCTGAATGTGCAAGTTATTGTCTATGCTGTACCAATTCTATCATGGATGAGAGGGATAACTTCAATCACTTCCCAAAATTTGTATGTGACTACATTTACTATTTTGCTTATTATTATGATTTATTATTTCAAAGATTCTTTAATAGTCTTCTGGGAGATTACACCTTATACGCTTATCAGAAGCTTAACTTTTTTGAGTTGCAGCAAGTGTCATAGGGGCAAATAGAGGTTTTTTTGCCTTGAGAAATATTCCAGTGCATTTTTGAGCTACTCACTACTAAAACTTTGCTTCTCAAATTAAATTGTCATTTTTTTTCTCAGTCAGGAAAATATAACATGTACTTACTATTTGTTAGCTTTTTATTGAATGGAATAATAAATGGCAACAGCAAAGAACCCAGCAGCAACTCAGACAACTGTTCTTGCACTCTAACTATAGAGATAAATTAGACCTTTTTCCCCTCCATAAATTTTCATGAAAAAACTAATTCATGTCTTTGTTCCAATTTCTCCCTCTACTGGTCTGAAACAGAATCTTTCCTATGGGAAATGTCAAGACCTTTTGTATTAAAATCTGACCTTTGTGTTTGCACTACAGCAAAGAAAGCATGATGCCCCTAGAGTTCATCCTCTGCAATTCTCCTGAATCGCATGCCCCTGTAGTCCATGGCCAAGGACAACATCTTCAGTGGTCTGGCCACATTTATGCTATTTCTTCTTAAAATACCTCCTCTCTGTAGGGATTTGAGCTTGAATAGTCATGTGATAGCATGAGAATAAATCACCAATCTATGATTTATACATCACCTTGAACCTCATTCAAGTGATGAGAGCGAATTGCAGTTTGAAGTTTGCTCTTTGTCACACAAAATGGAACACATGAATGGGAAAAGGTGAGACAATTGCCATTTTAAACATTGTAATGGTAAGAATAGCCTAAATTCTCTGAGCTGGATATTCCTTACTCAAGAGAAACCAGTCTGCATGGAGGCTATGCTCAAATGACATTTCCGCTCTGTTCCTCCTCAGTTATGCTTTTCTCTTCTTCAGCAGTCATACAGTGAGCTAGCTCAAGGAATGTGTCTGGCCAAAAAATGCCTTCAAAATGTTATTTTTTTAATCCAGCAACTTGCACTTCAGTCATCTTAATGAGAGAATGAATAACAGCCTGATCACAGTTCTGGCACACTCAGGTTCCCTGTTTTCTTTAATATAGCCTTAATTTCATCTACCGTATTTGCTGTGTTCTCCTTCCAAAGGACCCCATCACACTGTCCCTGGTTTATCTTTGGGCCTGAGAGATGTCCTTTAATCTACAGTGCCAGCACACAGGTGAATGTGCCAAACTGAAGTCCACTTGCATACTCTCTGCATTAGGCCACCATGTATTCCCATGGAATACAGGGAGTGTGTTAGCATGGATTATGCTCAGATCAACATACCCTGGATATCCATCTTATGATTTAAACTGCAGAGAAAATATTGATTTTCAGCATGACTCATTGACTCATTTACTCATTTTACCTCACTGTTTGCCACTGACAGAGGCTTGTGTTACTGGGTTCCTTCAGCCACAGGAAGAAAGCCTGATCCCCTTCCAGGCTGAGCTCTCCCGAGGCCGGCATAGGCAGCTGCTGCATCCCAGCAAGCAGCCACAACACAGCACCAGGATGCTCAGGTATTTATTCCTGTAGCAGGAATCCAATGCATTTGCACAATCAATTGGACCAGAGGGAGAAGAGACACAGAGGAAGTTTTCAAGTCAAAGTGCATCATACAGCTGTTTGCATGGTGAGCCCAGATTGCTTCCTGCACTGAAGGTTTTTTTGCTTTTAGAGGTACAACCTCAGCAAACCAGGTTATTCAGGACCTATAAAATGAATTGCTTTTTTTATCCCCATCACAGCCTGGCAGCTTGCAGATTTGAATGGAGAAACAGGGAGAGATTACAGGGAGAGTTAAATGTAAAACACTCAGGTTGTAAGCACCATTAGTCTTGGTGGCAATAAGAAATGTTTGCTGAGGAGTTCAGAGGATCATATACTTGACAGTGTGAGAAGGTATATAATGTTGCTGTCAGAGGAGAAGAGTGTTAAGACAGAAGAGAGAAGCCTTGCTTAGTGTCAAGGATGGCTAAGCAGGTGTTTAAAGCTAATCACAATTTGGAAAGGTAGCCAGGAGATGCAAGGCAGGGGAAAACAGGAGTTAATGCTAAACCCATGTGGCCAAGGAAAGGAAAGAAATACCCTGGAAGCAACCCATAAGCAATAGAATTAGATATTTACAGAGTACGTCTTAATGGCAAGATTGCATACATTCTCATTTGTGGATCTTTCTCTTCCCTACAAAGACAAGAGCAAGCAAAGGTATGAATGATGCCTATCTCCAGGTAAGATTCTTGTCTTGTGCCATTGATACTGAGGCAAGTGTGAGACTGGTCAGCCACACTGGGATATATGTGCCTGCATAGCCCAGAGTCCTGCAGCCACCCAGCTTCCTTTGCCAGCTTAGGCTGCTCCCCCTCAGGGAGATTCTCTGGTTCTGCTCAGAACCATCATAACCTGCTAACCCTGATGCTTGGGGTTTAGCCCTCTGCCGCCAGATTAGGATGTGCAGCTTTCCTCTAGGAGAGCAAAGGAGGCAAGCACAGGCTGGGGCCCTACTCAAGAGCTGGGGGATTTTTAGGCCCAGGCTTTGCATGCCTAAATTGAAGGTTCTGTTATTGCATTCATGATAATTAATTAATCCTGGGGGTGCAGGCATCACAACCTCCTGGCCTCTGCCCAGCAGAACCACACCTCCCAGCTCTATGGTGAAATGTAACCAGGCTGGCCTGGGGAGAGTTAAGTTCAGAGTTTCCCTTAAAAGCATTACAAACCCCTGTGTTCTTTCTCACTCCTTGGTTTGATGAAGGCAGTGACATGTCCTAAAAAAGTATCCAGGAGGCATTCAACTTCCCATTCCCTTGAATGCATTTGATCTCACATTGTCCAGCTCTGCATGCTGGAGTGAAGGGAGTGGGCTAGAAAGCAGAAAGAGCAGAGACTGCTTCCTCCCAGATCCCCCAAATGAAGCAGTTTCTCAGAAGAGGAAATGGTCTGCAAGGAGCAGATGTGGCTTTGCCATGAGACAGGGTAAGAGAGACAAGGGTTGCAGGGGGTGCCAAATTCTTCTTTACCCACTCAGGCAGGACAAGGCTTTGATTTCTGAGCACCAGCTGTGGTAAAGCTGGTGGCTGTGCCCATGTATTCCCTACGGTTCTTAAATAGAGCAAATGGGCATCATCTGCACAGTGATTATGAGCAAAAACACTGCCTGCCCTGGGTGCATGCACACACAGCAGACCTGATCAGGAGCCAGCTGTGAGAAGAGAAAGGAAATGCCACTGGAGCTGGCTGTGCCCAGGGAAGGGATGCTCTGCAACCAGGGAGGGAGAGGCTCAGTATGTCTATGGGAATGAGGAGACATATACTGCTAAACCAGGGGAGTAGGAATTGTGTGCCTGGCTCTACGAGGTCCACAGAAACATCCCTGGTACACAATAAACCAGAGCTTCCTGCTTGGCTGCCAATTCCTCATTTCTCTCCATACAATTATAGGCATTTAACCCCACCAATTTAGTACCCTCTGTGACTTTTGATGGCTGGGAAGGACCCACATCCTCTCACCCAATTAACTTGTTGCCATCTTTCAGTAGCTCACCCCAAATAGAACCCTGTTTGCACTGTACAGCTCAGCCTGGCAGCTCATTCAGGTGCTCCTCCTCTTCTGCTGTGGGGTTCAATGGCACAGGCATCAAACAGTGGATGAACTCTGCTATTCCTCACCCTGCACTTGGGCAGCAGAGCAGTTGCTGTCCCAAAGCCACCTTTTGTGGGCCAGACCCTTCATATCTTGGTGGGCTAGACCTTACCTCATCTTCTCAGCAATTTCAGTGTGCTTCTGCTCTTGGCTTTCTCCAGGACATCTTGATTTTGGAAATCTCCCTCACAAAATACTGAGCAGAATTGCAAAGTCCTAAACCAACCTCCCCCCCCAAACAAACAAACCAACAAACAAATAAAGTAAAATAAAACAACAAACAAAAACCACACGTACACACACACACCCAAACTGGGGGAAGAGGAAATAAAACCGATCCCATTTCCAAGCATGCCTTAAAGCTGCTTGCCATCACTTGCCTGACAGTGCTCATGACATGTCGGCTGTCTGCTTACTTCTTGAATTCCCTCTACAAGTTGCTCTAGTCAGAGGAAAATAAAAGTGACAGGCAGCACTGACATGTATGTGCTCTGAAGAGGACAGGGGCAAATTCCTCTGTGAGGTTTTAAAAATAGATGCTCTGCAAAGGGTACAAAAAGATGGAGTAAGAGTTTCTTTCCCCCACATGCAGCTTCTGTAGACACTCTGAATGCTGGTAGGGTCACCACATGATTTACTGTATGTGTTTAACTAGGATAGCAAGACAGACTGCTGGGTGACAGTCAAAATACAAGCATTTCATGGTTTGAAATCATTATCTAATCAGCTAATCCAACACTGCAAAAAAAATCATATACCTTTTGCCTTTATCACTAGCAGAGTTTCCTGACATATCTGCAGTAGAAAAACTAACACATCAGTTACTGCAAATTGTTTTGAGGCATGTATGACAGATTAAGAACTGGAAACACAGCAGGGATTTGTTAGTATTTGGCTGGGCTTTTCCCCTTTCAAGTCATCCCTCTAAGCTTCCTGTAAATACACACAAATCTTGTGGGTTTTGTCTTCCTCTGTAAAATGATAGGAAGTGTGCACAGTATCACAAACACCTTAACCAATCAAGCACACAATTAACAACCAATTTGTATGTTTTGTCTGCAATTTTCCTCAGCAGCAGCTTTTATGGACTATTGCACAGTCTTGGCTTGCAAGATCAGATTTGCCAAGACAGTTGCAATTAATTGAAAGTTTTTCTATTGCCTCTAAAGGTAGCTGAAAGAAATTATATACCCAGCTCTGCCTACCCAGAAGAAGGCATTGGAATTTCTAAGGAGGTAATATCTACTTTATTTAAATAAGTTTTTATCATGGTTAGTAGAAGGCTGTACTAGGCAAATTAAATTTCTTATCAGCATTAAGACAGAGACAACTGTTGTGATAGGAATTCAATAGCATTATATTTAAATACTTATTTTGCAGGGAAAATATATCAGTGAAAAATGAAAAATCATCCAGTTATCAAATACTCAACTAATGCATACTAAAAATGTGAAATACACCCAGGAAATTCACTTTAAAAATACATACTGCACTCAGTAATTCATCACAGTCACTGGTGGAGTATACTCTAAAGGGAATTTTTGTTTTCAGCACCTTAATCCTAGGCTACAGAATAAGAGCTGGTTTTCTGAGATACTCCAACCAGCACATGCACTGGGGAGACCAGCAGCAGTATTTGTCCTGGGACTTTGGTAGTCCTGCAACAATTGACTGATGTTCACTTACCTACACACCACAGCCAGCCCCTCATCTGAGGTTTTTTTGACAGATTCAGATGTTTATGTTGCTTTTGTGAAGTATCACACATAGCAGACCTGGTTCATACCCATGGATAAGTCCAGGGTATCAGTGGAGTTGACTTGTTCTAAGGGTGAAGAGATGTTTTCTACTTTTGCATATCACATAGTCCCAGAAGAAAAAAAGGAAGTTCCTTCACCTGCTTCATTCCTAGAAAGGAATCTCATCTTGGGGTGCTAGAGAACAGCAGATGGCATCCAGAACAGGAAATTAATTATTCCCATATTTAGTGAGCAGAAAAATTATTTCTATAAATGTTTGCAGGGCATGCACAAATATACTTGTGTTTGCATTAACTGCAGCAGAAAGCCTCCCCCACGAGCAACTACAAAAAATTAAATTAACCAAAAAGCTCCAAATTCTGTTGTAATAGGCCAGGGATTCCTTGAAACTCTGGAAACTTCAAACAACAGCTGGGAACAAAGTTCAGAGTCATTTACTATCCAGAAAAAATAGTCACACTGCACATTACAAGCTAGTTCTTTAATGAATGTGAAAGAGAGAAAAATAAAACCAAAAACCCAGTATCTGGCAGAAGCCAGTGTTATTTATCTATTTACATGAGCACTAAGAACAGAAACCCTTTCTAGAAACACCTCCTGGCTTAAATTCCTTCAACATCATGTTTTTTCCTAGCTACATTTGGCTCTTTGCATTATTCCTTGATAAACTTCACATTACTCACAGGTATTTTAATAGCCAAATATTGCTGATCATACTTACCCTAAAATTTTGGCAACAAATTCCCATGTTAATCTATTATGCAGTTTATTTTTGCTGCAGGAATACACTTCTCTTTTTTTCTCTCTCCCAAGTAACACCTCTGTAAATTTTCTGTTCTTTCCTCCACTCCTTCGGAGGAGCTTAATCACCCACAGGTTTTATTTTCTTCCAAGAGTGCCAGTCTGCTGCTTGCTCAGTTGTGACAGATTCAATCTAAGCAGAGACTTTTCTCTTAGCAGGAGATTTTTAGTCCCACAGTGCAGGGTACAGTATCTCTCTGTGCTGACTGCACTGCTCCCCTCTGTTTCTCTTCAGGGAGGATGTCCTTTGTGAGTAGGCATTGAGTGGGTGTGTTTGCATGGGTTTCCACCCCACTAACATCAACTTCTAGCTCCTACACCAGAAATCCCTTTGGCCCCAAAGCAAGATCTGCTTCTCACCTACTCTATGCTTACTCTATGGTAAGGAACCAAGTATGTTCCAGCTCTTAAATTTTTTAGCTGGAATGTCCTCAGGAGTGATCCCCATACAGGCAAACAGACTCTCCTCTGAGACCTCCACCGCTGCATTTATCCTGGAGCAATGTTTGTAATGATGCACTGGCAAATTTCCTCATACAGATGTTATGCATGAGATGAGACTAAGCATGTTCTTGGTAATCCAACCTGTCAGTCTTAAATCATCTAGATTAAATAGATATGTCTGTACTCTCTGAAACATGCATGCAAAACAAGCTCTAGGGAAAAAAACCCCAACAGTCTAGTTCCAATACTTGAGGAAGCAGGGACATCTTTATCACCTAGGATTGCTCTGGGCACACAGAAACCCAGAGGAAGCTCATTTCAAAATCAACATGTTGCTGCTGCCCTAAGTGACAGTCATATATGGCCTAGGCTGCCCATGGAGCAGACTCATGGCTGGAGAGAGTGTAGGCAGAGCTCATTGGGAGATGCTGCACCAAACAGTGCACGTTCCTTCCATCCTCCCTGCCCCAGACTGTTTAGGGATCAGGGGTGCCTGGAGAATGGAAGATGTTTGGCCTCATTTCCAGAGGCTTTGATTTAGGCTGAGATTTGCTGGATGGTGCAGCATCCTCAAATGCACCACACTGTCTTGTGTGTGCATGAAACACGTCTTTGCAAATGTCTCAGATTTGCACTGGCTCTACCTGCAACAGCCACCCCGTCCCCCTGGAAGAGGAAGTGAGCTACCATGGTCAGAACTGGACTTTGGGGGACCAAGGCTTGTATTCTGTATAATTCCAAACTCTAAAACTATCTGAGAAAAACCTGAACTTATATTCCTGTTGGGCAAAATGCTCCAAATTACATTTTCTACCTGGAAGCTTTAATGAAGGAATAGTGAAATCACTGGTCACAGACAATCCCCCAGAATCTCTGGGGATTGATATATACTTACACGTAGTGGATGAGGATATTAAAATGCACACTAGGAGACAGAAAAAGGAAAGCCCTACAGTCTGGGAAACAGCAGCACAGAAAAGACTGTACCACTCAGGTAATTTCTCTTTTCTAGTTTATTCTAGCAATTTCTAGAATTTAAAAAGATGTGAGAAATCGTTATTAAAAGATGAGATAAAAAGCCAAAACCTTTTCTAAAGCTGACTTTAGTCAGATGGGGAAATTAAAAGTTTTGAAATATTTAGTCTTTAGAGATTGATGTTTCCACTAATTTTTGTATCATGAACTTAATTATGCCTCCCCACAGATTTTATACAGTTCTTCAGTAATGACTGCTTATAAAATTCTGAAAAAAATCCTTGGACAAAGTCTTTAAAGTAAAACTGCTCCCAGATAATTGCTATAATAGTCATCAGAAACAGGCAATTATTTTTTAGAAAATTAAATTTCAGCTCATGGATTTATATAAAATACCACCATTTGTTCAAACCTGAATTTCCACACTGCTTAACAAAATACGTTCCTGGGACAGGCTGATAAATATGTGTCAGCTTATACAAAATTTTGATGTGACCAAAAGTAAACACTAGACATATACTTAATTATCTACATTGTATTTAGAACTTGTATTTTACCTGTGTAGGACTTCTTAGATTTTCCTGACTCTACTGACATCTGACCACCTTTAGTAACATAACACTGTAAGAAAATAATATTCTCAGTTCCTTTTAGTAGCAGTGCAGTCAGAGTGGGTGACTGACCTTTAAACTTTGGGTTGTTTTTCACCTAGCACAACAAGTGGAAAGTTGTGAGGCTTTCCTGGTCCTGGAAGGGTTTTTTCCTCTCCAGATACTTCTCTAATGATCCATGAACAGAAATCAGTTGGGACTCACAGCAATACTGCTGAAGAGCAGATCTTTTTCTTATGACTTGGCAAGACTGGTTTAAACACCAGATGGATCCAAAATAATAATTGGAAGAAAAGCAGTATCTACTTCCACTGGTCCCCCACAATCTTTTTCCTGTCTCACACACACCTACACTCTTACAGTCACATGCTGAATGCAGCTCTTGGTAGGATGCTGGAGCACCAAGTGCTTTCCATTAAATGTGTCCAGAGATTTGCTCTGTTGTGATGCCTCCTTCATCAGCTGTGTTTTTAAGAGAGACTGGATTTGTTTGGCTGCATTTCCTGGAGCCACTGAGCTCTCCAGTGAGTCTTCCAGGTGTTACTGGAACAACACATGAAATGGACTGAAAACCAGTGGTGTAAACCTTTATGGCACTGGGAAAGTGGGAGGGCTCTACCATGCCCAGACTCACCACCATGCCTACATCCATTTTCCAGTTCCTCTGGGAAAGTCACACTTGCTTGAGCCTGGAGGGGCAAAGCTACTCCAATTGTGTCTGTCTGAAATAGCAAATTCTCTTCCAACCTGTCCATTTTTATAAATGCTACATCTTCTGTATGGATGACCTTTTCCTTTCCTGAGATTCCTATCTGACTGGGCATGGGAAGAAATGAAGTCTGGGATTTGGCAGATGACAACACAGTAGCTCTGGGATGGCATATGCTGTGGAAATGCAGTGCAGACACTCTTCTCAGGCTCCTGATTACAGGGCTGGATTGCAAGTATGTCTGGCAGAACAATACAAATGGATGGCACAATCAAAGTCTGAGAGGAGCTGGTGCAAACTGGCACATTACATTTTTAAGTATCCTTTATAAAAGCTCACAGATCAGCTTATTGCAGGACCAGCCTGCTGACTAACAGAAATTTATCAAGCTAGTGACTAAACACCCACAAACAAAACAAGCCAGGTGATATTTTTTTTCCTTAATGGAAAATCTTTCCAAGCTCAAGGTTCACTTGAGCATTTCCCACAAGCACCTGTGGATCTGACAGAGCTGATGAGAGCATGTGGGTAACCATATAGAGAGTCACTGCAGCTACGTCTCCTGAGATCCCTCCAGCATGCCTATGACCAAGAGAGAGTGCCCTTACCAGTGTAAAGAGAGCACATCCAGTGTCAGAAAGGACCTACAGCAAACAGACCTACAGTGCAGACACCCAAAAGTCCCAACTGGACAGGCTCTACAGGGCAGTAGATCAGCATGTGGGTACATGGCTGCTGTTCGCTTCATGGACTAACCCCATTGCTGCCTGGCTGGTCTTTGTGCTGGCTGCCCCTTCAAGGCTACAAAGGAGGTAATTACATGAAAACAGCAGCATTTCTGCCCTTTCAGTCCATTTTTGGACCATTTTCCCTACAGTTAGAGAGCAGAAGTAGAGCAGACATTTTTATAGCTTGAGCCCAGAGATAATAAACATAGAGATTAGCCAATTCAATACTTTTAGGGCTTTGTGGGTTTTTTTAATTTAACAAAAATGACTCTTAAGTTCCAATTTTAACACTAATTACTCTTAATTTCGAATTTGTCCCCAACACAGCGACAATCAGCTCCCAGCACTGCATGAAATATGTCTTTTCTCAAGCTGTGCTAACAGTTAAAAAATCATCACTGCTTAGGCAGTGATTTAGGACAATACTAGTCTAGTTTTTCCCTCGAGGATCAAGATAAACAGATTTTCTAATGATTCCCCATAGAAACTTTAAATAGTGAAGCTAATCCTTAGTCAGCTTGTCTGTTTCTGTGGCTTTTGTGCAGCAAATTAGGACACAGAAGTGATGTTTTTAATTGTGTCTGTGAATAGAAGTCATGATACTGGGATCTCCAGCCATTCTTTCTGTGCTTTTAGGAATCTGCCACTACACACAGAAAAGTGTTTCTTGTTTCTCCACCTTCCTATTGTCATTTCCAAAGATATCTCCTAGTTTTGTTTTCTAAACCCAAAGCTACTACAAGAATAACAGCTTGCTTAACTTTCATGGTGGGCCACAGTATAAGTGACAGACTAAAATATATCCAAAGGCTTTTTTTTCTGAACAGTGAGTCTTGTAAGCTTACCAGATTCTGAGGTCTATTTTCCCTAAGGCGTTGATGGGAGTTAAATGTTGATTCCCAGCACCCCTGGATGCATGCACAGAGCCTTGGGCTGCTCATAAGAAGTTCTGCAAATCAAGTATTTTACTCCTGTGCTTTGATAGCAAGTGCCTGAAAGCAAACAGCTGCTTTCTGGGAGGACAGTGTGCTTTGCTGGACACTGAACACTTTTTTCCTAGTTCCATTTCAGGCAAACACTCTTAGTTGCATCCAAACTTCAGAGTCGAGTTTGACCCACGTGAAATTTCCTATTGGTTTTGTTTTGCCTTTTAACATGGTAATCCCCCCACATAGCCACCTCTTCCTTGGTATTTGGGTCCTTGTGGTCTCTTCTCCCTCTTTATTTTTCCTTGGGGCTTCTCAGCTCTGCAACCAGCCACAAAGCTGTCAGAACAAGGCTGCTCTTAGAGGCTAAAAGGAGATAGAGGTATTCACCTTTTTCTTCTATTGCAAGACTGTAACACCAAAAAAAGGGGAGCTTTTCTAAAATATCCACTGCTCTAAACAGTCACTTTGAACTACACCTGTTTGACAGGAACAGTGAGGGATAAGACTGATCAGTTTTCTTTGCATGTGCTGTACCTAAGAAAGGTGAGGGCTGCTTTGGGCAGTCTTTGGAGCCAGAGCAGTTGAGTCCAAGCCAACATGGAGCAGCCAGAGACAGCCTGGATGACCCCCACAGTCCTGAGACTCCTGCTCAGCAGGTTGCTGGAACTGCCTCCATTGGGGGTTGCAGGAGGCTCAGTTCTCACACAGCCTGAAAAAAACCAGAGGGGTATCTGAGAAACCTCCAAGACCAGCCCTCTTACCCATGACATTACTGGAGCAACAAATATTTCTTGCTGGAATATTTGCTAACACCCTCCTCTAGGCTACACTAGACATAAACAAGCACAGGAAGAACCTCTTGGTTTTGCAAAAGGCTGAAGCCAGTTAGACATCAAAATGGCAACACACATTTCTATCGAGAGGTTTAAGATCACACCCTATTTAGGCTTCCAAAATCCAAATTATATTTTTATAGTTTGAAAATAGCCACACACAAATCATAGAATCGTAGATTGGTCCCGATTGGAAGGAGCCTTAAAGATCATTTAGTTCCAATCCCTCTGCCATGGGCAGGGACACCTTCCACTAGGCCAGGTTGCCCAAAGTCCCATTCAACCTGACCTTGAATATATGCAGGGACAGGGCATCCACAGCTTCTCTAGGCACCCTATTCCTGTGCCTCACCACCCTCACAGCAGATAATTCATAGCTTGCCAAGAGAATTTGTGAAAAGTAAACCACAATTTTTGTTAGGAAGTTGCTATAGGTGTGCCACCATTCCCCTCGAACCCCAACCATCAACCTGTCAGTCCTCTGACCACAGCCTGCACCAACTTGCCTTGAAGTCTGGCAGATATTTCAGCCTAATGTTTAGCATAGGCAAGTATGGCATTCAGGATGTAATTCCTGTTCCTTTAAAATATGTTTGGGGTTGTTTTGCTGGTTTTGGTTTTTGCTTGTTTGTTTTTAAACTTAAATGTGTTAAATTTAAACCATTCTGGCTAAAATCGTGAAGACAACTTCCTTGCAAAAAAGTAGGGAAGGTTTCAGCTGAATTTTCTGTTCCATTCCCCTGAGTGATGGTCTGAGGAAATATTTTGGTTTGTCTGTTACGCTAAAACTTTCAGTGTTTCTTGCTTTACGGTAACGAAATGATGAGACAGAAATTGTCCTTCATTGTAAATTATTTGTGCTGCCTTTCTCCAATGAAAATGGATAGATAACTGATTTTGCCACAATAAGTAATTTTGGTGACTATTCTTTCTGGATATCACAACTTGCACACATTATATTAAAAAGGGGGTATATCAGAGAAAATGGGAGCCTTGCAGACACACGCAGAGGCAAGGGAGTAAAACACTTGTCCTTGCAGACAGTGCATTCGCAGGCCTGATGGATGGCTTTTGTGATGCCCGCAGATTGTGCAATCCCATTTTATAATAGGTTACTATTTTGTGCAGTTTATTAACAAATCTGAGCAAAGAGGATATCCAGCTATTACATTTCAGGCTCTGTGCATACATTACTTTCCTGACACTACTGAGCTGTTCTCAATTTTAATGCAAATGCTCTATGCTGCTGATCAGCAATACATTCTCTTACCCTGTTTTTCTAAGAAAAGGAGGTATGGAATGGTCTTATCTGTGAGTTCCCACATAACTGCTTTTAATCCAGAGGACAATTTCAACTACATCTACAGGGAGGACTATATGCCTCAAAGCCTGAGAAAACATGTGGAAGGGTGGAAAGCAGAGGGGCAGCAGAAGAATGGAGAAGAATTGTCCTACAGGCAGCCAGCACAGGCCACTGCTCCGTCCACATTTGCATAATTCTGCTGAGACATGCAGGGAAAAATACAGGAGCCAAAAATCCAAATCTGTCGGAAAGCAGGCTTCCTTGGATGTGTTACCAACTGAACAGCTTAAATTGCTGCAGGGTAATCATCATGCTGCTGTAAAAGGAATTAATCAAAAGGGCATGCAAAGCTTTCCGTAGACTTTGATCCTTACAGCGGTAGAAATCTGAGTGAATCATTGCCATTTTCCATAAGGTATGTATTTTGACATGTATAGTCTCATCCCTGGGCTTCAGCAAAAGCTAGCTACTCTTTAGTGAGCAACCACACACTATATATTCATTTTTTAATTTTGCTCTGGAGGTGGATATAGTTTCAGGAAAAAATATACATAGATCTTAGAAGACTGCAAACTGTCCAGCTGAAATACAGTCTTTGCAAAATTTGCTAGCTGAAAGAGGAAAAAAAAGCTATAATAAGCTGATTTCCAAGTATTTGCTTTTCCCCCCCTCAGATACCAGAAGCAAAAAAAAAAAAAAAAAAAATCCTTAGATCCTTTCTCAGAGAGGTGAACGTTTGAAAATATTAACAAGAAGTGAGAGGTAGTGTAAGAGGCAGTAAAAATATTTCTCATTTACTCACAAATTAATAAAAAACAAAGCAGAAAAGATGATGTTAAGAGAACTAGAATGAAAAAACCCCTGCTTATAAGCACCTGCCAAAGACAGAACTGTTCAGTGTTATCCCAGCAGGCATTCTGCTGGTGCTGTTCCAAACCCATTTGTCTCTAGGGCTGGATGTGTACAGAAAATGTTAAGTCAGGACCCACGTTTCACCTGCTGAAAAGGGAGGCTTAAGACTGGAGGTTCACTGTTTCTGGCCCTCTGCAATTACTGGCTATCCTGTGTGGCCAATATAAGTGGTGTTTGGCAGAACCAGTCCCACAGCACTCCCAGGCACAAAAATCCCTCCTGCACGTCTCTGAAGCCCATCCTTGCAGCCTGTTAACTAGTTTTAGTATAAAAACCGGTTTAAAGAGGCACAGTGCCAAGGGGGAGTCTCAGGTGCACCTGCCACTTAGCTGTGTCAAAGCATGTAGGGAGCAGCCCAGTGGCACCTCTGAAACCCCAGCACTCTGTGTCCTGTAACTCACCTTTCCCTCCAAGACTGATGACAAAGGACTTCCCCTGTTTGCAAATTCATACTGCATGTCTGGTTTAGGTGCAAATCGACATCCCAGTGTAGATAAAATACAAATATGTTTTCCTTTTTCATTTGCAAATGTCCTTGCAGCTCCTAAACCAAAAACTTCTTGATAAAATTCACTTCTAGTAGTGTGCTCAAAGGTGTTCCCTCCCTCACCATACTGGTACTTTTGCACAGAAGTTCACTACACCAGAGAACCATTCAAATGATTGAAGAAATAATTCCAAAAGATTGCTTCAGGGTTAAGATATGTTGCAGATTATGCCATATCAGGTGCTGATTGTTAATCTGTGCTAACCCAAATTGCAGCATTACTATTGAGAGATGTGATTAATATTTAAATTCTTATTAATGCAAGTAACATCTCTTGCTCAAGTACTGGAATGTTATTTTTTGTGGTATTTCTGGAGACTACCAAGAGAAGTTTCTTTTGGTAGACATGGACCACAAGTAAAGGATTGAAAATATTGACTTGATAAAGTCTCTCAAGCAGTCTCTGTATGTGTTTTTCCCCAGTATTGGCCCCCTACTGTTTCTACTGTGAATCTGCCTCTTTTTAAAGTTAAGATACCACATTTCCATCTCTGTTAAAAACATGTATTTCTGTTCTTTCCCCTCCATACCTGAAGTGGAAATAGCTTTAGGGAAATGTGAAGAAGAGTCAGGAGAAATGACAGTAAATCAGCACGTGTTTCATCCCATATATATAATACTGGCAAAGTAGATGAAATGCAATTACATTGCAACTTTGCTCGCTGGCTCAGGCAGTACAGCAAGCATTGCCTGCTCAGGTCACAGCCTCATGGAATCCTGGGAGGTAGGAAGGGACCACTGGAGGACATCCAGTCCAGCCTCCTGCCCAAATCATGGTCAACCATTGGACCACACCCGGTGCCTCAGGGCTTTAGCTGGTCAGGTCCTCAGAGCCTCCAAGGATGGAGGTGGCAGAACCTCTCTGGATAACCTGAGTCATAGCCTTTCCTGTGGTACCTCTGGGGTAGCAGACTTCTGCCCTGTAATGACAAGTCCACTGCTGTGACATGGCCATACTCTGAAATACTTGCCTACAAGCAAAGACTCATGGACTCATGAAAGAGTTTGATGGCTTTCCCTCTGCTGCTCTGTTGGCTCTTGCACACTGAAAACCAGACCCAAGGTTTCTCCCAGCCCCTTCCATGACTCAGTTTACCCTGTGTATTTACACCGTGCCGTGGGACGAGTTCTCCGCCACCCTGAAGCACTGCAGGATGGCAGCTGCACTTCTCTAGACTGAAGAGGAGCCCTCCCACATGGCCACTTCCCAGACTCATTATCAAAGCCTTCCCACGCATGTAACTAGAGAGCCAATTTTCACCTCTGTACCCATTATCTCTTAGTGGAAAAGTGACATCACTCTGTGACAGGACATGAAATAGCTGGAGCAGAGCCTCTGTCTCCGTTGCCTACGTCTACTGAGGTGGTAGCCTAAATTAGAGAAACTGCAAAATGTCTTTTAAGTATTAAACCACCTGAGGCAGAGCCTTTCACAGCTCAGAGTGGATTTGCTTACCTCTCTGCATTCCCCTCTGGGGCAAAAACAGGTGTTTCTTGCTAATGAAATTGCTGAGATCTAACAGAATTAAAAATATATACATACACAGAGAATTGAACAGGGTAAAAATCAGTTTTAAAAAGTGTGGTCACTAAAGAAAGAACTATGATTTTTTGAGACAGCTATTTCTACAGCCCCTCTTCTGGTTTTGCTTTTCTCCTCTTCCTCCCTCCTTCATTAAACCATAGCCTTCCTGACCTCCTTCATTAAACCACATTGCACACCTTGAATTAGATAATCAAAATCTCGAACATTTCCAGTCTGTCAATGCACTTTGACATTCTTGGACTTCACATAAAGAGCATTTGTTGAGTGATGTTTTTTGGTCCCATTCAGATTTCAGCACCCTCCAGCCAGTGTGTATTGTCTCAGGAGGCACATGTCAGGATGGCACAGACAGTACAAACCTTCCTATTTTGCCTGCGGGGAAATTTCCTCATTACAAGAGCACGCAGGCATGAGAAACAGGCCAACCCCCTCAATGAATTTTCTTCTTGTGAAACACAGGGATGCTTCTATCAGAAGAGCTCTGGGGGCACTCTGAGTTGCACAGTTTTACTGCCACTTTCTGCAGCTCAGAAGAACACCAGGGTTTTCATTACTGGTCCGTGAAAGTACACAAGCATCATGTACAGGTACACATGGCATCAACACCCATGAAAATAATGACATTTAACTGCCAATTTCAACCCTTCATAATTCCAGAGCTGATTTAATCATCGGAACCAATGGTTTCAGGGCCAAATTAAATTACAAAAGTGGGAGAGGGGCCCAGCACTCATTCTCTAAATAGCACAAATTGTTCAGACCCATCACAGTAGATCAGGATGAAGGCTTTAGGCTAGCAAGGTAGCCATGAAGATCAAATAAGGATGAGGGTAGATGAGAAATAATATGTATTTAATCCTAGACACTCTACTGTGACAAGAAAATGTTTTTCTAAAAGTTATTCGAGGTGTTTCCAGGGCTTAAGTGAGGGAGTAGCACTCAGATCCACATGACTTTGCCCAGAATCCTACACTATGCTCCCAGCACCCAGAGACAGATGGACTGCTGTCCCATCTCTGTTCCATCTTGGCTGGCAGGAAAGCCCCTGGAGAGGGGGAATGACAGTGTGGTCCCAGGACACTGCTGACACAGGAGGGCCTGAAGGACACCATCATGGCAGGTCCATGGTCGGTGTATATCACCTCAGCAGATGCCACCTCACCAGTGATACTGAGGAAATGAGGAAACTGAAAGGAAACATGAAAGCTAAAGAAACTTGAGAAGAAAGTCATGCAGGACATGCTTTCCCCTTATTGGTGCAACATTCAGAACACTGATTTAGGCTCTGTGTGTGCTAAGCTCCAGGTTAGGGCTGTTTCCTCTTGTTTCTCCAGGGCTGCCTTGCCCAGAAGCCACATGGGCTGGACATCCTGGATGTCCCTGTGCTGTTTGGTAGGCTTTTCACAAACCACTTTTCTTCTCTAATCCCAGACAGATCATCTTGATGTTAATAAAAAGACTAAGAGAAAACTCCTTCTGTGCCCACAAACAATAACCTCATCAGCTCACTGAACAGGAGCTTAGCAATTATCCTCCAAACAAGATGAATCAAAAGCAAAGGCACTAAGCTCAGATTCTCAGTGTGTCATATTTATGTAAATATCTGAGTAAAATAATCATCAGCACTACTCTGCGAGGTGAGGAGGTGGGGGACAGCTGAGGGCAGAGTGCTGGCAAGGTATCCAGAAACCTCACAACCAGAAACAGCAAATATCAAAGTGCCATAAGGAGGATGGATTTGGGTTCTCCAATTGCTTCACGTTTCATTGAGCATGATATTTGTGCTTTGATGTTTTTGAGTATTGGGGGCAAAGTACCACCTGGGGTAAAGGTTAAAAGAACCAGTGGCTGGAAAACACTGTTGCTGAGAGACAGAGCTTTTGAGATAGGTGCTGGGACGGCTCTAAGCCCAGTGGGTTGGTTCAAGAAAGAGACAGGAAACCAAGGCTTTCTGGAGCAGTCTACTCACAAAGTCTCTGGGGCTCTCTCTTTTTCTCTTATCCTCACTCTTCTTGCATGAAACTTCTGATACACTGTATTTTAGGATTTATTTAGCATTTCTTTTATGAAGTTACCCTACTAGGGCTTGAATACATAGCAAATATATGGGGGAACTGAATGCTTGTGATTCAAAGGCTCAGGGCCATCTTTACACAGGAGGTATTATCACAGCTTCCCTCCCACTTCTGCAAAAAGTTTGAGCAGAAACCTTGGTTTTGGTCATTATTGGAAAGCAATAGAACATGTTTTTTCTGTGCAAAGTGAATCAATACCAGTTTTCTGGAGTTATGGTTACGTGAGCAGAATATAGCTCTGAAAGTCAGACCTCACCACAGGGAGGTCATTTAAGAAGTCAGTTTAGCCAGATCTTGCTGCTGTGAGTGCTGCTAAAGCTGCTATTTCTGAGCTTTGCTACAGAATTTACTACAGTGACCTGTGTGAAAACATGTGGTAATGCAATTCAGTTCTGGAAACTCTGTGGACAATTTGTACATTTTCAAAATTAAGTTACCATCATTTAGCATCTAGTTATTTATGTCCCCAAGGAAAAAAATTATTAGTATAAAGGTATTCAGATTTTAAAGGCAAAAGAACAAATGAGCCAACTAATAGTTCATAAAATTATCTTCCCAGCTTGCCTTGAATGATACTGCAAAATTACTATAATGGAAAAAGCATTAGAGGACCCTGATCAAACATGATCCTTCAGGGCTAAGGAACCTCATTTTCCTGCATACAGACACAGTTCTTTCAGTCCCTCAAGATTTCATAACACATGAAGACATCAGTATTTTCAGCAGAATTAAGCAGTGTGGTTAAATAGCTACTCTACTGCTGCACCACAGAAAAATACAGTAGAATAATTTAATAGGGATAGCTAACCCATTCCTAATCAAGGATCAGCCAGTCTTACAGTACACCTGCTATGAATTAATGTTTCCCTCTGCACCAGCCCAGGCTGCTCCAAGGACACTGCCTCACAGCTGGACCAGGCTTAAAAGCAAGTGGCTCCTTTACAAGTGGTTTCTCTCTTTGCAGGAATGTGAATTAATGAAGACCAAACCACTTCACTTGTTAACCATTTTCTAGTAAACAGCCACAACAAAAGGGTTTAACAAAACAAGAGTAACCAAATTCAGTCATGGGCAGTCTGAAGAAGTAGGTTTGCTTACTTCTGAGGTGCCAATATTATGCAAATTGCTCTCCAGCCACTGACAGCTGGTGCCACTCATGGGCTTTGGAGGAATGCCAGTGCAGTCTCTGTGAGTGCTTGGAGCTGAGACACACAGTACCATGCAGAAGATGCAACAAAGCAGAGACAGTGAAGGAGAAGATGCTCCAGAAGACTCTCTATTTGCTGTGGCTAACATTGGTCTTTCAAAGCACACATGGGGTGTGCAAAAGAGGCAACGACAGTCACACGTAGATGTGTCACTGTAAGGATGTGGTACAGAGCATGCCAACACTGAGGGCCTGCTGGTGGTTTTGGACCAAGCCCAGTGAACAGACCCTTGTGCAGCAGTTTGTTTGTGGACAGAGGCAGCAGGAGCAGGTTTGATCTGCTGCACATGCTGCAGGTTGAATGCAGGCAATTCAAAACACACACGAGACTCAGATAAATAAATTTGCCATATATGAATAACAACCCTCTCCACAGCACAAAACCTGGATGAACAATTTTATGAAGTCTGATATGTCAGTGAATTTACTTCTATTTAAATAGACTGAGCTGCTTAAACATAATTTAAAAAATGATGATGCTGCAAAGCCAACGCTCAGTACTTACAGAGACTTTATCTAGTGCTCCTACCACTGCTGGGTGCTGGCACAATGAGACTTTTACCCACTTGTGTCTTATGTGCTGAGTTTATTATATCTTCACAGTTCATGGAGTAGTTAAATTACTTTCCCAGGATCACATAACTCATCTTTGTCAGCACTGAGACGAGAAGCCAGGTGCTCTCTTTGCCACTGCGGACTTCAGGCCCTAATAGCTAGATTTTGTGTTTCCCTCTTTACTTGCTTCTGCTGAGTGAAAAGTACAAGCAATTCATCCTGCATTTTATGCAGGAAAGAAAGCAAAAATTTGAATAGTTGCCATCTGCTGGAGATGGCTTTGATTTATTGCTCTCCAGCCTCAGCTGGATCAAACAACCTCTAGAGAGAAACATTTCCTTAGGTTGTTGTACTGTGTGTATCTCTGCTCAATGCTAAACTAAGCCACAAGGATATGGGCAGAGAACATTCCCTTTCTTCACCAGAATAACTTACACCTTTAATTCAGTGGTTATACTCAGCAACCCAGAATGTATTGTTGCCTCCACAGGCATCAGTTTTTCTCTCAACTAGCATCAAATTTGAAATTTAATAAAACAATTATGCTTTATAGTTCCCTGTGTGGCTTAATTGTGTCTTCTCAGAAAAGAGCTCTTTATCCATTAGAAGCATCCCCCTATATTTCTTCAAAGTGTCCAACAACAATAATGTTGTGGCATTTCACCCCATCTGTCTACATTTTTAGAAATAAGTTTTGCACTTTATGTATTTTCATGTCCTATCCAAGTCCAAAGCCATAAAACTCTTCAGTTAATTACTGCTGCTGTTTCCTTCAGATTATGTAATTACTTTCCTTGTCTATCTATGCTCTTTCATTTGTAGTTTCCATGTTGATTAAACATAAAGTACTATGCCACTGCTAATTTTACTTCAAAGAGAGACTTTCACATTAGGGCAAATAAAAAACCCCTAGCATCAATATCTATGCATAAAGTAATTTATTTTTCCAGTAATTTTCTATATTCTCTCATCCTCTTTAGTATTACTGGAGATCTTTGGGTTTTGAATTGACTCTGTTTCTTTGTAACCATATTTGTCTTTGGCCCAGGTCCTGAGTACTGGTAATAGCTGAGAGATGGACCAAAAGGAGAATGTCTGACAGAGTCCTGCCCAGAGGGTTAGAGGTTTAGTGGATGTCCTACCAAACTATTGGTATCAATGGCTGTAGTTAGATCAGGAAATAACTGAAAATTATGAGGTTGCAAGACCCACAGGCTTTGGGAGAGAATAACACTATCCTGTTTCTCTCTGCCTGGGCCATTGCCTAAGACCCAGGCAACCCAAAATAACCACACAAAACCTAAGTGCCACACTTAGCAGTAATCCTACAATGGCAGATGGGTATAGTAGAGAGAGAAAAGCCTTAACCTCCACCCAGATATTCCCTACATGCTAACCTGGCTGCTTTCTGCCCTTTAGAAGAGACTTGGGGTGAGTTGAGGTTCCCAGGCACAGCATAGCAGGTCGGCTGTCAGCCTCCAGCCCCTCTCACCACCTCCTTGCCAGAGCCCCTCTGTGCTCTTGCAAGCTGTGACACCCCTATCTTCAGACACAGGGTGAGGAACCCAGCTGGCTTTTGTGTTACCTTACAAGATACCAAAGAGGAGCTTGGCAGAGTTCTTCTTGCCTCTGTGCAGCCAGCCAGCCATGCCTTGCAGGAGAACCCATTTTTCCTTACATTAAACATCTTTACAGCAATGAGAAAACATGGAGAGCTTTGATCCAGTGCTGCTTCCCATCTGCACCACTGACATGCTGAGGAGCCCCACACCAGATGGTTGTTTCACCAGGAACTATGCCAATGCAAAGTGCAAAGAGAGTTCCTGTCCTCAAATACGTCAAGAAATAGCACTGACATGAAAGGATGTCGGTCCAGGCAATAATGAATAATCCTGGTGCTCTAGCAAATTAACTGTTGGCAGTTTCAGGTATGTCAGGCATTTGTACGCAGTAGAGAAAAGAGATCTGTTTGTGTAGGTGTCGCCCTGCTTTTCAGCCTTCAAAATTGAAGTCAGAATTTTCTCACACATTCTCATGTAAACAAAGCAATGTTTTTTGTAAGTATCTATCCTGTTTACATTCTTTTCTGTAGGAGGGACAATTGATGGACACTTTCTAAGACCAGTGAAATTGAAGAGGTTGAACCTCAGTCTTCCAATGTGGTCTCTTTTCTAGAAATCTATATAAGCTGAAAGAAAAAATTAACTTCCTCTTTTCCCACTTCAGCTCTGTTGTGGTCTCTGTGTCTCGCTCGTGACGGTAGTGCACCATGTAGGTATTTGAAAGATGGTGCTATTCATTGCTTTTTGGTGGCACAAAGACAAAGAAGTGCAGGCAATGTCAAAAATGCTCCACACTTGTCACCCTTTAGCCAGGACAACTGGGAAAAAGCAGGTATTCATCCTCAAGATGTGGAACTAATGGAGACCTTTAAATTCAAGAGTGTGTTTCCAGCTGAAAATCAATGAACACAATGAAAGGATTCAAACAGCATGAGTCCAAGCCAGAATCAGAACCTGTGTATACTTGGGTCCAACCACAGCTTCTCTCCTTTTCTCTTGTCTCCAGTACCTCCCTTCATTTCCTTGTCTTGGGCGTAAAAATCACATCATTTAAGATGTTGCACTCCTAGGAGACCTGATTTATCACAATAAACGCTTTAATGAAGTTTGAAACAGTGCTTCTTATCACCAAAATCATAACCTACAAGAATGAAACAATTTCAAAGGAGCCTCAGGGCAAAAGTATTCAACTGAATCTTTCAAAAAAATACCCTACACATTCCATTCTTTCCTCCAAAATAATTGTCAGGCAGCAATGCCACCGTATTGTGTTTAGTCAAACATAGCAGTGAAACACCTACCTGCAGCAGAAAATGAACTTAAGAATTAAAGCCAAACTTGAAGCTGTTCTTTCCTAGTCCTTGCCTTAAACTTCCATTTTCTCTGGCAGATGGGAACTTACTGTGAATGACTACAGTAACTTGGAGGCATTCAGTTGCTTCATTTTTGTTAAACTCCCAGGAGGAAAAATGGCAGAACTACAGCGAGGATGAAGACAGCATGTGGGTGACCAGCAGTGAGCTGTCCGCATCCCACATGTACACGTTAATTTAAAATTCTGAAAGAAATTCTGATCAGAGTATTAATTGTCAGTGTTTTAAATATTATAATTAAGTCATTGCTTTTCATCTCCTGTGAAGTGGAAAAGCGTTGTCACTTCAAATCTCTCTTGCTTTGTGCCAGAGATTTCTAGCAGATGTGAATCTGTGATGTTAATGTTTGCATTTGTATTCACTCAGCAAACAGCTAAAATGTTCACCTCCTATGAATATTCAGTCTATAAAAATTCAGACAACATTTTTCACTTGCAGGACAATAATTGAAATAATTTATTCTCAAGAAGACCTGAAGCACACACAGTTGAGAAAATTATCTATCATCCATCCATCCATCCATCCATCCATCCATCCATCCATCCATCCATCCATCTATCTATCTATCTATCTATCTATCTATCTATCTATCTATCTATCTATCTATCTA
>VZUI01000051.1:0-51642 GCA_013401135.1 Cettia cetti | reverse complement strand
CCATCCATCCATCCATCCATCCATCCATCCATCCATCCATCCATCCATCCATCCATCCATCCATCATCCATCCATCCGTCCCTCCATCCATCCCTCCCTCCCTCCCTGGTGCATTTCACACGTCTCTCATGCAAGGAACTGTTTTCTCCCCTCATCCCATCCCCATCCTCCTCGCCATGGCCCCGTTCCCATGCCAGAGAGAACAAACCCAGACTGTGAGAAGGGAGAAAGAAGAGAGGCAGGGGAAGAGAACGTGCCAGCAGCCCCACATCACCCAGAGAGCTTCCTCCCTCCTCATCCTCCCAAGGAGGGGCCCTGGGGGTGTGGTGGTGGCCCTGGGGCGGGGTCAGTGTCCCGGGAGGAGGGGGTCCGGCCACTCCAGAGCCCGGCACTGCCACTGGATGGCGGCACAGACCGGGGCTGGCTCCGCAGCGGGGTGGGCACTGCTGCGACCCTCCCCGGGATGTGGCTGTGCCCTGGGCCACCCCCTGTGGCACTGCCAGGTGGTGAGCGGGGCCCAGCGTGTCACCTGTCCCCGTGTGTCACCTGTCCCCGCATCCAGGGCCAGGACATCTGCCAATCCCACAAACTGGGAGCCACCCCTGTGCCCACCCCGTTCCGTGTCCGGGGTGCAAAGAGAGCAGCGCCAAGGAGAGAAGGGGGAAGTGTGGGAAAAGGATCCCCTTTTTTTGTGTCCAAGGGGGGCGTGAAATTCCTGGAAACCGGTGCGATGGCTGAGCGTGCTCGGGGGCCCCATGTGAAAAATCCATTAGGAAGAGTCTGGAGAGAATTAAAGCCACTGTGAAAAGCAGCCTGGAGAAACAGGAGACAGCGGAGCCGAGGGAGGGGGAACAAGCCAGGCTTTAATGCCAGCATGAAAAGCCTCCCCCCGCCTGCCACCCCCCAGCCCTGATAAAAAGAGGGAGTGCTGTGTGAGGAGGAATTAAAGCAGCAACACTATCTGCCCGTGCCCGGCGCTGCCAGCTGTTGCTTTCAGCCCAGCTTCCTGTCCCCGTGCCAGCAGCAGGACCTGTGGGACAGCAGCTGGGAGAGCAGGGGGACAGGAGGTCACCCCGGGCTCAGCCTGGCACCTGGCCCAGCCCACAGGTCCTCTTTGATCCCTTTGCAAGGCTCTGAGCATCTCCTGCCCTCTTCCTGCAGCTCAACAGTGAGGCTTCAAACTTCCCCAGACCTTCCCCATCACAAGAGCGGCTTCAAAAGTACAGGTTTAAAAAAAATATCCCATTTTTCTCTTAATGGCTGTTTTCCTGTAAAAATGAGGCGCATGCAAATCTTCCCACCTGTCCATCAATCCTTTATCTGCTGCTTTTTTGAACCTGCTGGCCAATTTTAGTGCTGTGTGACACAACGAGCTGAAATTATCCCTGTCAGAAAGCTCCTGGAGATGGCTGGAGTGGGATCCTTGGTAGAGGTGGGAGCTAAACCTCATTAGACATCAGAGAACCCAGAGGGACAGGAGGCTGGTCCCAGGGGCAGGAAGGGCCCAGATCAGAAAAAAAGTATTTTTGGACACCCAGTAACTCTTCTGTGATATGCAGATCCACGGAAAATGAGCTTTCAAAAGCTCTTCTGCTCATCTGCTGGGATATTTAAAAGACTTCTTCCTGTGGACATGTTTTTCCTCTAAGTCTCATACCATCCTTTTCCCCTCAATCCTAAGGACCAAGGGAAAAGCCAGCACCAGCCCAGATTCTCCCTGTGCTGAAGAAAATGTCAAACTCCACGAGGAATTAGCTGTTGGACATGTGTCAGCCCAAGATCTTCCAGAGGAAGACTCTGGATTTCCTTCTGCCTTGGAAAAACCAAACAGCCACACAATGTAAACAGCAGCTCAAGGGAGGAACAGGAATTCCAACGTATTCATGGGGCTTCCCAGTTCCCAGATGGCCTCAGCAAATACAGGAATGGCCCTTTGGGTTTGTTTAGGAGCCAGATTGCTGATGGCAAACTCTCCCTGCCGGAACAGCCCACGCCAAATTATCCCAGGACTTTGCTCCTGTGTTATGTGCACGAGGGAAGATAAGGAGAAACCTCAGGACAAAGCTGCAATTTGAGCACTGCTGACCTTCTCCCTGCCCTCTGCACCTCTGCATGTCCATCTCCAGCCTTCCAAGGGATCCTGCTTTCCTCTCCCTCTCCCAGGGGTTCCTGCAGGGCAGCTGGGGCTGGAAAAACCACTGGCAACTAATCCAGGAGTTCAGCAGCTGCCGCTGGCGTGTCAGAGTGTGACGGCTTCCAGGCCAGATGCCAAACGTGTCTTAGGATTTAATCTCTCTCTCAGGTCACCTATCCCCTGTCAATCAGGGCCTGCTCCCCTGGGGGCAGCTGGCACAGATGCCACCAGACAGGATGCACAGATTAGCATCAGCCAGACCCCCCTGGGGCTTGCTCCTCTTTGGCCCCCCCTGGCCCTACATCCTCCCACCTCAATCTGCCTGGCTTTGGGAGCACCTGCTGCAGGGCTTGGGATTTAGGGCTTCCCAGAAAGGGCTTTCCCGAGCCTGGTGCTGTGTGGCAGCAGCTCCAGCCAGCCCCAGGGGCTGTTTGCAGTGACCTTGCTGGGACAAGGGCACTGCTGGTGTGTAAATAACTCCCTGCTGGAAGCCAAGAGAGCAGGGGGGGTCAGCAACCCCTGCCAGCTTTTCCTCCCCCCCAGCCTGTGGCACATCCAAGGGCTGCAAAGCTGCTGGCACAGGCTCTCCCTGCTCCCCCAGCTCTGAGAGTCTCCTTCAAAGGTCCATTTGCCTTTTTTTTCTCTTTTCTCCTTGTGCTTCCTCTGGCTGGAGCCAGTGCACGAGTGGGTGAATGTCTCCTGCACAGGGCCAGGGCATGTCCATGCTCTGCTGCACCCAGAAAAAAAACACATTCATGAATCCATGGACATTCCCATATGCAAATGCTTTATCCCTGTGCATGCAGGTTTGGGAAAACCATTTCCACAGCCAGGATAAAAATTGGGAGTCACAGGTGTCAATATCCACGGCCAGGATGAAAATGGGATCACACAGGTGTGTAAATCCACAGGCAGGATAAAAATGGGATCACACACATGGGAATGCCCATGGGCAGGATAAAAACAGGATCACACAAATGAATATCCATGGCCAGGATACAAATGGGATCCCACAGGTGTGAATATCCATGGCCAGGATACAAATGGGATCCCAGAGGTGTGAATATCCATGGCCAGGATACAAATGGGATCCCACAGGTGTGAATATCCATGGCCAGGATACAAATGGGATCCCACAGGTGTGAATATCCATGACCAGGATACAAATGGGATCCCAGTGGTGTGAATATCCATGGCCAGGATGCAGGCTGGGATCCCAGAGGTGTGAATATCCATGGCCAGGATACAAATGGGATCCCAGAAGTGTGAATATCCATGGCCAGGATACAAATGGGATCCCAGTGGTGTAAATATCCATGGCCAGGATACAAATGGGATCCCAGAGGTGTGAATATCCATGGCCAGGATACAAATGGGATCCCAGTGGTGTGAATATCCATGGCCAGGATACAAATGGGATCCCAGTGGTGTGAATACCCATGGCCAGGATGGGATCACACAGGTGCATGTCCATGGCCAGTTCTCTGTGCAGGACCAGCACACACGTGCAGTCCATAAGCACAGCCTTTCATTCTGTCACCCACCCGCCCGTAATAAATAGTTACATGTCACACTACATGGCTTGCCTGAGACTGACAAAGGTCCTGCAAGGCAGGAGAAGCTATTATGGGAACAGATTGCTGGAATAAAATATTAAATTTCCACTTATCAATCTCTTTAATGCGCCATAACTCTCATGGAGGCATTCAGCCTTCTCCCTCTGAACAAATTGCCCTCCCCATCAGGGGGCTGAACCAGCCCTACACTCTTCCTCTCTGGGGCCTGAAGGGAAGATTTTGGGTGGCAAAAGTGGGGAGAACAGGGAGACAGAAGGGGGAAAAGCTGCTGCAGGGTTTTTTCTGCATCAGCCTTCTGTGTTGTGTGGTTTTTTTTTTTTCTCCCCAGGCTGGCTGCTCACTAGATTGAACTCCATTTATTGCATGCAGCTCTTGAAAGAGGTTTCGTGGTCCACTGACAATCCCTAAATTGCCTGCAAGACCCAAACAAATGCACCTGTAATAGCTGAGCAAGGAGGGCTGAGCCCTCCCCAGCACCGGCCTAATCGCTCCTTAGGGAGAGCTGGATAAACATATTCAGATCCCATGAATTATTAAAGGAGATTTTTTTAAAATGTGGTTCAGTCCTGGCCTGTGGGGTTGGCTGTTAATCCCTCCTGGCAGGGCAGCTGTGGGTGTGCCCTTCATTCCCTCTCTTTTAACCTCAACCCCACAACCGGGACCTTTGGGAACCAGCTGAGATTGCAGGCGGGCAGACCCCAAACCTAACCCCAGAAATCCTGCCAGCCCCACCTCCTCTGCCAGCCCCACCTCCTCTGCCAGCCCTGTGCTGCTGAGGCCTGAGAACGATGCTCTACCTGTCCTCTGAGAAAAAACCCAGGGAAAGAGACAATTCCAAATCCCATTGGGAATGCACAGCCCCTGGTCTCCAGCAGAGCCTGTGCAGGTGAGCTGCTGCAGCCACCCTCAGTGCCACTGAGGTGCTGAGACACGTCCAAAACGGGCAGGAAACACGGGGAGAGGGCTGTGCCCGGTGTCCTGACACCTCAAGGGATGTGGGGGGCTTGGACAGGCAGAGTGAGAGCAAGGAATGGACACAGAGCTACAGAGGAATGGGCACTGGGAGCCTGTTACTCTCAAAGTCTTCTTCAGTCCCTACTCCACCTCCTTCTCCGTGCCTGAGGGCTGAGCTTGGAGCTGTTTAAGCTCTGCTCACTGTGTCAAAGCTGCCCCAAGGTTCTGGACACTGTGTGGGATGGATTTCTGTTGCCAAAGGGAGTCAGCTCAGTTTGTACCAGGCACTGCCCCAGGAACACCGAGGTGACAACTCCCCTGGAATGGCCAGCAGCTGATTTTGGCCATGACCTTGCCCTGGGTTTGGGTGGCTGGGCAGGGCTGGGCACAAAGGGCTTTGTTCTTCCAGTGCCTTCTGCTGGCAAAAGAAACAGCCCCCAGAGAAATGCCTGCACCAGGAAAAACTCAGCAGGCAGGGATCCAGGACAGGAGGTGTGAATTAAAGACCTGCTACAGTGATAATGATCATAAATAAATACCGGGTAATTAGCATCTAATTAGCACATCCCATCCATTGACCTCCAAGCACTTGGATAGAGGAAGATTAGCCTGGTTTGCCCACGTTGCAGAGAGGGGAGCTGAGGTGCTGAGGGTGCCAAACACAGAGCTGTTGCTAATTTTAGCTGCCCCAGACTCGGCACTAGGCTTGCTCAGCATTTACCACCAGGGAAAGCTGCTGGAGGGGGCTGGGGTTTCCTCAGACAGCTCCCCAAGGACTGGGGTGGCAGGAGAGCCTCTGGCTGCCTTGGGCCGGACAGAGGAAGAGGTAACAGCCCTGCAGCCTGTCCTGTGTTCCCAGGCCTTGCAAGGCCCCAGTGCAGCTCAGTCACCTCCCTGCCCATCCTGTCCGGGGTGTTTGCAGCCCAGAGCTCGCTGCAGTGTGGCTGTGCTCCACCTCACTGCTCCAAGAGGCACCTCCAGCCCCCCTGAGACCCACCAGGCACTGCCTGATAACCCAAATCGCTCCTTTTACCCCAAAGGAATGGGATAAATGTCCCTTTTCTGCTCTCAAAGCACCCACAGCCGCTTTTCCCCCTTGGTGATGTCTCACAATGTCACTCTGACTTTCAGGAATCAGGCTATTGCCATATGTTATTTCTTCTCCTGAAGCTATTTCCTGACATGACTTTCTCTCCCTGAGACTACCTAAGCGTGCCCACGTCTCTCCCTCCCTCCTGAGGCCACCCTGCTTTGCAGGCCGTCAGATCCCTTCTGTCTGCTGTGACATCACAGCAGCACTTCCCACTGCCTGCATCCTGGGATGCCATTCCCTCCTGGAGCCCAGACAAAGCTCCTCCAGCACTCACAGGCATCCGTGGCAGCCAGGTGAGAGAGTTCACAGAGCAGCACTGGAAGGAGCTCAAATGAAGAATCATGAGGATTGCCCAACACCAGGAGCACCAAACAGCATCCTGAACAAGTGACTCATCCATCTCCTGCCCTTCTGGCATCCACATCCTCATCCTGCCCCTTCTTCTGATCCATATCTCCCTGTCTCTGCTGTTAACACCTACAACCCTCTCCGAATCCAAAGCAGAAGACAAAAGGGGAACAAATTGATTTGGTGTAAGAAAGGAAAAGAGCACGAGAGGAAAGGAGGAAAAAACAACTTCCCAAGCAAACTAGTGCAACACCATCCCAAAGCCACGAACTCCGCTGCCCCATCCGCACCATGAGACTCCCACCCCTGACAGCAGACCCTGGTGGCTGAGGAGATGGAACTGGCAGATGTCAACTGCTCACACCTTTGTCTCCCTGCCCACCTTCTCTTCACACCCCAGAGCAGCCCAGGTGCTGTCCTACCTGTGACATTGACTTCCACCAGGCCCGAGCGTGTCCCGATGGCGTTGGTGGCCTCGCAGACGTAGGTGCCGGCCACGCTGTAGGACACGGGCCCCTTGAAGTAGATGGTGTTGTTCTGGATTTCCACACTCCCTGGCAGGGTCCCGTTTGGCCTGGGGGGGACAGAGACCATGGTTGACCCCAGAGGTGACACCCAGCAGCATGGCTGAGGTGACACCAACGTTCTGGCTCTGTGCTGGCCCTTGGGCAGGGCAGCTGTTGGTGTGCCCTTCATTCCCTCTCTTGCAGAAGCTGGAGGTGCTGGCTGGAAAATCCCCATTAATGTAGGCAGGAAAGGGACACAACCTGACCCTGGTTTACCCCAATTTCCTGCCCATTTAACTCTCCTGATCAGCCAGTGTTTGTTTCAACTCCAACTCAAGGACAGCAGTGTTGATTTAGAGCCCTGCCCGTGTCAGAACAGGCAGGTAAAGTGTGAAAACTGGAATAATGCAAAACTGAACCCAGAGATACAGAAAATAAATGAACAAAGGCAGATGAAAAAAAAATAATAATAAAAAAAAGCCCCTGTGTGTTAGGAAAAGACACACATGGCCTGGTTATTCTTAATTACTGAAGCAAAGTAAAGTAATTACTTCTCTTAGGCAATTAAAAATTACTCAAGTAATTCCTTCCCCTCCTCCCAACCCAAATGTGCACATATTGTCAGCAATTTATAAGAAACAAAAGGGAATAACGGGGCTATAATTAGGATTGTAAAGAGGTGCCTAAATGCATGTATTTTGCATGTCTAAAAACACACATATGTACAGAAAACACAGTTTTCCCAGCTCCATCAAGCCAGTGGTCCCAAAGCTGATGGAAAACCACCTTAACTGTGGTCCTACAGAGCCCTGAACCTACAAAACCAAGAGCACAGCTCAGAAGGGTGGTGTGGATGCTCCAGGAGGCTGCTGCCTCCTCTGACAGCTCCCCTGACTGCTGCTCATCACCATCCAAAGGGGAGGAGAGGAAAAGCACTGCTGGGTTTTACATTCCAGGCAGAACAGCAGCAGCCCCAGGAAGGGGAGGAGGCACAGAAATAGCCTCAAGTGGCATCTCTTCTGCCTTGGGTGCATTTCTGCCTCTGAGGCTTTCCTGGAAGCGTTGTGAGGAACCCAGAGAGCCCCTCAGAGCTTAAGTCAGACTGGCAGAACCAACAGATGGAGAGAGCTGGGGATGGAGAACTAGGAAAAAAAGGCAAGAAAAACAATCCTCTTCAGACTTTCACTTTGAACAGTTTGATCTGGGAAGTGGAATGAGACAGAATATGCTCCTTGCAAAGCCATGTTGAGAGTCTCTCTGCTGATGACAAATGCCAGCTGAAAAGAAGAAAGGATCCATTTGATCTTCCTCTTTTAAAGCTACACGAGTGCTTACAGAGAAGAAAGAGAGGCAGAGAGAACCACATCAGGTTGTATCAATTCCCACCTGACTGCCCAGACACCCCTCACTCACTTTTCAAGTCCCTTTAGTGTGTTCAGCCAAAAGCTGGAAATCTGAGGACAAGGAATTGTTGCTGTTTAATGTCATTCACGTGAGGGGCTGCTGGAGCTGATTCTGGGGAAAGGTTGTTCACACACAGACAAATTTTGTGTTATTTGTGCCCCTTCAAAGCAGGGGAATCCTGGGTTCTCTCCCAGCTCTGCTGCTGAGGCACTCGGTGGTGCTGGCACATGAATCACCTTGTCACATCCCAGCTGCCTCACGTCACCAGGGCAGAGCACGATCCCAGTGAGGTGAGAAAGGGAGGATTTCCCTGGATGTTGAGGCTGCACTGTGCTGGCAGCCACCCTCATCACAGGCACAGTGACCAGAGGGTGAGGGAGCTGCCTGCAGAGACTCCTTGTCCCTGTTGGGAGGTGACATTTGCTGCTGGCAGCAGGGGCTCTGGGGACACTTACAGCTTCCACTCGTAGGTGTGAACCGGGGGGTTGGCATCAGATTTGCAGATCAGCTTCACATCCTTGCGGTTCAGGTACCAGTTGCCATCGAAGCCCTCGATGGTGACTTCTGGCTCATCTGCAGGGGTGGGGGAAAGGGAGGAGCAGGAGGGGAAAGGGAGGGAGGAAAGGGTTGTGGGAAGGGAGAGGAGAGGAAATGGATTGGGAAGAGATGAGGGGGCACGGGTGGGAAAAGGAGAGAGATTAAAAGGAAGGGAAAGGTGATGGGAAAAGGAATGTGGGAAAGGAAAGGGGAGAAAATGAAATAGGAAGAGATGAGGGGGCAGGAGCGGGAGAAGGAGAAGAGAACACAAGGAGGGAAAGATGACAGGACATGGAATGTGAGGGAATGCAAAAGAGAGAGAGAAGGGGCATGGCAGAGGCAGAGAAAGAAGACAAGAAAAAGAGAAAACCCACGATTATTCCAAAGCACCATTCTCAGTTTCCACTCCCAAACTCAAGAGCGTGGAAACTCTCCCCTCCACCAGCCCAGCCCCTCCCCTGACAAACCCCTCCTCCCCCAGAGCCCTCCCAGCCGTGCCCTTACACTGCACGTTGAGGGTGATGCTGTCGGTGAACCTCTCCAGCTGGTAGTTGACCACGCAGACGAGCTGCTGCCGGTGCGCCTCGCGGCTGGGCACCAGGCGGTAGCGGCTGATCACCGTCACCGTGCCGTTGCTGTTCCGGATCTCCTGGAACTCCGCCTCCCCTTTCAGCTTCGTGTCCCAGCTGACCGTGCTGGGGGGTTTCCCGTTGGAGGAGGTGCAGGTGGCGACCAAGATCTTTTCTGTCCTGCCGGACTTGGCAATGAGCGGCCTCTTGGTGCCCTCCATCCAGTTCGTGGGCTTGGCTGCAGGGGAGTGCAGGGAGGAGGAGGAGGAAAAGGGGCAAAGGGATGGTTAGAAAAGCAGTGCTGCTCTGTTTGCTACACCCCAAGAGCCACCTAACACCACTGAGGCTGTGAGAGAGCTTGTGGTGAGTCCAGAGCTGTGCAAACTGCCAGCAATAATTCCCATGTAATACTTGCTTTATGGCAGTGCCTGTGCACCTTGCACCATCTACCTGCATCATTTGTGGGGAAATGATGGTGGAGGTGCCCTAAATGCACAGATATATGGAAAGTCAATCCTTTCCTCCCAGAGGTTTTCATCCTTGTGTTAGAAAGGAACTGAAATTGGAGAGAAAACCACTCATGTAGACCTTGGGTGGGGTCTGTTCACTCACAGCCCTGAGCTCCAGGGACAAGCTCTGCTTGAGTTTAGGATCAATCTGTTGTTTCTTCTCTCTTGACAGCCCCCAGCTCATCAAAACTCACCACTCCCACAGGGACCTGGTCACTGTTACTGAATCTATGTTAGGAGTAGGTGGAGGGAAAAGGGGAATTGGGGCCTGGAAAGGAGAAGAGGTGTGACAGCTCAGCTGTCTCAGAACCACCTGCCCTGTGCTCCCTGCCCTTCACCTCTTCCCAATCAACTCAAAAATCCATCTCAGGTACAATTTCCACCCCAGATTCGGCTCCACCCTGAGCTCCCAGCACATGAATCACATTCCTCCAGCTCTGTTGGACTGCAGGTTCCCCTGCAGAGCCTGCCCAGAGCCTTACCCAGCACGGTGAGGTTCAGCTGCCCTTCCCTGTTGCCGGTGGGGAAGGTGGCAAACTCACAGATGTAAACCCCCTCATCGTCCAGCCCCAGCCGGGACAGCTGGATGGTGCCATCCTTGAAGGAAGGGTTCCGGAACGTCACCCTCTCCTTGTAGGGGGACAGGATGGACACGCCCATGGCGGGGTTGTAGATGGCCACATTCTGCTTGGTGCCGTTGGTGGCCTTCTGCCACGTCACCTGCGTGATCTTCACGTTGGGCAGCGGGTTGGTGAAGCTGCAGTGCAGCACCACGTCCGTGCCGATGAACCCCGAGACGGAGTCATTGACCAAGACGCTCTGAGCTTGCAGCCCTGCAAACAGAACAGCAGCACGTCAGCATTTGGGTGCTCCCCAGAGGCAGGAATTGTTGGGCAGGAATTCCTCTGTTTATTCCTCTTGTTTCTCACTGGCATGGCTGATACAAGAGCAATTTGTGGCTGCAGGCAGCTTCTGCATCCACTTGCAGCTTCATTCTTGGTCATAAACACCTTCCTCCTCCCACTATGACCAGCCCAGGGCTCACCATCACCCAAAGGCACGAGGCTGGATCAGTAACACCTTCCAACCACTATGACCAGCCCAGCCCAAGGCTCACCATCACCCAAAGGCATGAGGCTGCATCAATAACACGTTCCAACCACTATCACCAGCCCAGCCCAGGGCTCAAAATCACCCAAAGGCACAAGGCTGATCAATAACACCTTCCTCCCTTTTGTCTTCAGCTCTGAGTGACACTGAATCAGTTCTGGTAAATATGCAGGGCATGTGTGTCTGCAGGCATGTGGAAGCCCTGATGTTTATCAGCACAGCACATCCCAACATATGCTAACACACACTCAGACATCCATTTAATCCCATTGGAGCTGCAGCAGTAATTAAAGGAGCTGCAAGGACTCAGCCCTCATTTCAGGGCAGCAGTGATTCCCACATGAGAATGGCTTTAAGGCACTGCCTCTACACCTTGCACGATCCCCCTGTATTACCCAGATCATTTCTGTGGCCTTTTTATAACCCCAGAAGTGGCTGAATTTAGGAACCTTCCACCCTGATCCTGTGGATGGTGCTCCTGAAAAGTGGGAGCTGCAGTTCATGACAGCTCTTCTGTCTCAGTTGATTCCTCCCCTGACAGATGGAGAAAAATATCTCCCACTAGACCGACCCTGAAATTCATCTGTGCTGCCACTGTGTCTTTTCCTAATCTGTGTATTTAGAGATAATGCCCTGGTAATTATACAGCCAGTATTTGTATGATAAATACAACAGAGAGGCAAGGTGGTAAGAACGAGAAAAGCAGGTTTTGCTCCCTGCTTCTGGGAGAATCTGCAACTGGATGGATTCTGGGAGCCAGGGAGGAAAGGAAAGAATAAAAAAAAAAGAAAGAAAGATGCACAGAGAGTGAGGAACATGAAAGAGTAATGGAACGGACAGAGGAGCTGGAGAAAGAAAAATGTAGAGCAAGAGAAACAAGACAGCATCTCCTAACAGAAATGTCACCCTACTCTGTTCTTCCAGGGATGAATGGCTCCCTGTCCAAGGCTAAAATGAACTCCTCAGTGCTGGTCCCTGTGGCAGACGTGCCCTGGGACTTCTCCAAGAGCCTCCTTCCTGCAGTTTCTCACACACACAAGTGCAGGCAGACAAAACTCTTCACCCACCCACAGTCCATGTTGCCCCCTCACTCCCTGCCTGCTGTTCCTAGCCTTATCTTAATCCCCACATCTCACCCACACCTCCTCTTTCCCCCTTCTCCTTCCTGTGACCCTGAGGACAAGCCCCAACAACCCAGCCTGGCCACAAGACGCCACCAGCTGACCACAGCCATCAGCAGTTCCGACTGAAACTCGGCCTCCAGAGCTCTGTGTGAACTTGCCCCCTGTTCCCCGAGCCAAGCCCACACCCCAGCACTGCAGCTGAGTGCTCAGGAATGTTTTCCAGAGCTTCTGACAGCCACAGCAAAGCGCTGGTGCCCTCATGTGCCTGCACGCACGGAGCCACCGCGTCCTCTGGGGCTGGCAGGGTGAACCCTTCCCCTCCCAGCACAGCCAGGGACATTTTCCCATTTCCCCCACGGTTTTCCCTCCACAAAGCAGAGGGTAGGGATGTCCCCACTCTGAGAAAGGCACATCTGGACCATGTTTCCCCTCTGGAGGATGTCCCAGCAGCAGGACACAACCATGGGCTTTGCTGCCACTGGTGCCCACAAGGCCCTCCCTGATGGAAGGAGGGCACAGGCCGGGTTTAGATGAGGCCACGCTGGGATCTGAGGGAAGGATGGGTGCAGAGGGGAGGGGGGAGATGTCCCCAGCACGCTGTGCAGCATATGCTGCTCCTTGCACCCCGGAGGTGAGCGAGCCTCTTGCAGCATTGCCCACACCCGCCGAGGTGAGGAACAGCTTTGCCAAGCAGTCTGGCTCGGAAGCTCCAGAGCCTCCCAGAGCCTGTGGGAGCTTGCTGGGGAGCACTTCAATCACGTAGCCAGGGCCTTGGGAACGGCACAGCCTGGGTGGGTGTGCTCAGCACTGCCTCCTTCTCCCAGGGTCAGAGGAACACGGAGTCATCAGCTCCTCTTTCACCAAGTGCCCCCAGCAGGGCCTGCCTGGGGCTGAGGTGCTGGCACAGCTGGCTTTGCTCCCCACAGCAGCTTCTCTGCTCCCCACAGCAGCTGGCTCTGCTCCCCATAAGCTCCCTGACCCCACAGCAGCTGGCTCTGCTCCCCACAATCCCCCTGACCCCACAGCAGGGCCCTTGGAACTGGCATTTCCACACCCCAACAAAGCAGCCCCGTCCGCCACCGCAGGAGTCACGGCTCGGCGTCTCCTGGTGGTGCCTGGGAGCTGCAGAGGAGCCAAACTGCAGACAGGAGAGGGTGGAAGGCCACCAGCTTCTCCTCAGAGTCACCCCTGCAGGGCTGGCAGTCCCTCGTGGGTGAGCACTGCCAGGCTGAAGGCTGCCACTGATGGGCAAGCAAGATGTGCCTCTTAAATGAAGATGAAGTCAATCAAGCTGCAGTCATTCCAGCAGGGAAGGTGATGGATGGCACAGGGGAGGTCAATCCAGTCCCTCACTCCATCCATCATTGCTGTGCCCTTCCTTTATGCTGTGATTTCCCTGCAAATTAATGAACTGACCCTTTTAAAAATCAAGTTATTTATCTTGACCTTGAGCAGCAGCAACAATTCCCAGTTCTGCCCTCCCCCTGCCATAGGATCCATGCATCAATACAGGCTGGGCTTGGACATAAACTGGAGAAAAAGTGGATTTTGGAGCTGATAAATCTGATCCTGAACCCAGAAAGGTTCTGCAGGACCCTCCTGTGCCCAGGTGCAAAGAGCCAGACTTTTGGCCAGGGAAAAAGCTGGTGCCAGTTGAGTGAGGACAGCTTGCCAACAGCCAAATGCTGCCAAAGCTGGGATTCAGGCCCTTACACGCAGCGGCTTTGACAAAAACACATTCCAAACTTTCCTGAGGCTCCAGGGGAAAAGGGAAAACAAAAAAACCCCCAATACCCGGCAGAAGAAATAACAAAACAAACAAAAAAAAACACCCTGAAAAACCCCAAACACAGCACGGAAATCGCATTTCCTTTCCAGGTGACGGAACAACTCTCTTGCAAGACAGGAAAAACTCTTTCTGCTCCGCTCACCCAAGCCTTAAATCAGGAAAATAACACACCCATTCTGCTCCAGGAGCACCCACACCTCAATGCAGCCATGAGGAAGGGGGACAGATGGAGGAAAGGGGTTTGGGAAGTTGCTGGATCAGTTTCCCATCCTAAATCAGAAGCCAGAGGGCAAACTTGGCTGCTGCCACGCTCTGGGGAGCGCTTGTTTGCAAGGTGACTGAGCTGGGCTGGCGGGCCTTCCCTCGCCCCGTTACACACTCAATAATTCATCAGGGCAAATGCATAGATAATTGATGGCAATGAGCACGCACGGCCGGCAGAGGAGGAGAAAATAAAATCACTAATCAGCCTCTGGAGAGGTTTGAACATATTCAGCTGGATGTGTGTGAGTGTGAAGCGCTGGGATTCGCCGCGTTTCTCCCGTGCTGAGCGATCTGCGTGGTTGGTAGGGCAGGGAAAAAGCTTGGGATGAATCCTGCTGTTTTCACAGCCCGTGCCAGATCTCCCAGTGCCCACCAATCCATGCTGACACCTCCCAGGGGCAGCCAGCACCCCGGCAAGGATTAGCTGGATAGGTTGCAGCTTGCCCACTTGCGTTTTATTCATTAGTTTTGTGGTGTTATTTTTTGTCAGGGACCAAAAAGGGCCCAGCCGCGTGCCAAAGACGTGTTGGTGCCAAGGCCTCGTTAGCACAGACCTCGGAGATCCTACTCCTCCACCTTGGCCTCTGAAGTGGTTTGTGCTGATGCCTTTCCCCACGATCCCAACCCCAGATATTCACCGAGGCCTCGGGGGCTCCGTGCACAGCCTGGGGTGCTCTGAGGGCTGGGAAGGAAGGTCTGCACTCCCTGGCTGTCAGGGGCTTTGGGGACAGAGCAGGAGTGGCAGCTGGTGGCTCTTGGACATGAAAACCCTTTCTCCTAAAAGCCCAGGGGGTGCTGTTCCAGCCAGGCTCCCACACTTGCAAATCAGGTTCTTGCTCCCCCATGCAGAAAGCTCTGGAAACGATCTCCAGGCTCTGGGTGAGCTCTGTCACAACCTCACTCAATGCCTCTTTGTTAAGAGCCATGTGAACTCCACTCTGCTTTGCACAACCTTGCCTCTGCTGAGCCTCTCACCAATTTCTCTCCCTCCTGTTTTCTGATACTCATCTCCCCCCCAGGGCACTGAAACAGCCCTTGGCAGGAGGTGATGAGCCACCCTTTGGTGTGGCAATATCATGACTGATGCAGATGTCACAGGGATGGCTCCTGATGGTCTTAGTCACAGCAGCTGGGATCTTACAGAAGGACAAATCAATGCATCACACTCCAACCTGCACAAACCCCCACAAAAAGCCCCTGATTCTGTGACAGCACCGTGGCCACGGGCAGCAACGTCCCATCCGTGGTCCCACATCTCTCACAGACACTGCAGATTTCCCATGAAGGAAAAGTGGGATGGAACAGGAGCCCAAAACTTTCCACTTGGTGGCACTTGAAAATGTCTCTCCTGGTGCTTCTGAACTCATCTTTCCAAAGGAAAACAAGGTCTGAAATGCAACTCTTGTGAGGCAGAGCCTCCAACAGCCCAAAGGAACATCCCAGGTGTGTCAGCCAGGGTGGGAAACACGGGAAAGAAGCTCCTAAATCCCAGCAGGGGAATTTCAGGTGGCAAGAAGCAAAGGTGTGAGGTGGCACTTGGCCAACAGGTTGGGGTTAGTACCTCAGCTCTTGCCAGGGAGGCTTTGCATTGATTGCCAGGCATTTAAATCAGGATTCTGCTGCTCTTCCAGGAGCACAGGGCCTGCCTCGCCCTGCTGGGAGCCCGTTTGGTTGAAGGAGTGGGCTCCAGTGAGTCAGTGGGCTCCAGTGAGTCACCCCCAGGCCCTTCCTGTGGCAGCAAACTTTCACTGGAGGTCTCTCTGTCATCCACTGATTCACTCCTGCAGCGCCTGAGCACCAAGGGATTGTAAAACTTGAGCTTCCAACACAAGGGGAGGGAGAGCCTTAGAAGGGAGATGAGAGAGATGTGGCAAGATTATAGCTCCAGGTGACATGGCTGCACATGAAAGGCCTGTGATAACGCTGGGATGGGGTGGGGGCACCCCAAGAGAGAAAGTGCACACCCAGGCATCCCCTCCCCCTTCCCAGTGGGAGCTGGGAGAGATTTATGGGAGCTGTGGGGAAATGGCAGCGCTGTACAATGGCCTGCCTGGCCCTCAGCCAAATAAATCCCTCAAGCAAGCAAGGACTGGGCTGGGCTTTGGCTTGCAAAGGGGAAACACGGGGCCCTCTCCTCGAGGTCACTGGTGCAGACCCAGATGCAGCCCGTGGCAGCAGAGCAGGGATGATTTTATCCCAGGACCAGTCAATGGTTTGTATCGAGTGAGGGCTCCAGCCAGGCCACCATTGGCTGCCTTTGGGATAAAGCCTTCTCCTGCCCATGCAGGATTCCCTCTTTGGATAAATGGAGCACAGAGCAGCCCCAGGAGCCCCTTGAATGAAAGCTCTCCCCCAAAGGGCCTGATCCATCCATGCTCCACTTACTCCCTGTTACACTTTGGGAATTCCGGTCACTGAGGCACTGCTGGGATTCACACACAGGAGCAAGGCCATGCTTGTCCCAGTGCTCCTCGTAGAAAGAGATGAAAGGAAAGCAGAGGCCGGGTGGGATGGGCCACAGATTGAAGAGACAGAGATGACCACCAGCCTAGACCATGAGTTTTTCAACTTTGCAAACATCCCCAGCTGCCCCCAGCCAGGAAAAGGGCTGCAAAGCAGGAGTGGGATGGGAACAGCAGCCTGCCTCTGCTCCCAGCCCTCACTCCCTGCCGTGCCTTCCCTGCCTTTCTCACAGCTGCTCTGCTTCACCCCCCAAGTCACGGGGAGGGGAACGTGCCCCATGGCAAGAGCAGGGAGGCTGGCAGAGCAGGGCTCCTGCAGAAAGAGCTGACACAGCACTGGGAAAGGCCTTCCTGCAATAAAGCTCTCAAAGCCCGTGCTCAGCAACAAAGCACAAAGGCTCCCGTAGCGCCCGGCCCGCCCCGGCCGCACGCAGCTGATCCTGGCAGCCAGCTCCAGCTCCCACACACCTGGGCACACACCAGCCTGCCCCTGCCCCTGCTCTGCCCCACTGCTGCCCACCTGGCCCATTTTCTCCTCTTCTTTCGGCCTGTCCAACCAGAAACGGGGCTGCCTGCTCCTTCCTCAGCTCTTTTCCCACTCTTTTCTTGCTCACCCCTGTCCAGTGCCCGGTTTTGCCACTCCAATCTCCTTTCTCCTGCAATTTCCACACCACATCTCCTCCTCTCCCTGTCTCCAGGACTGCCTCTCCAGCTGGTCAATGCTTGTGCCTTTCTTTGGTCTGCCCTCCTTCCATGGTAGCTTTGAGAACCTTCCTGCCCCTCTTGTGTCTCCACCACCACACTCCAGCCCACTCGCTCTCCTCTTCTCACACCCAGACACTATTCCACCACTCCAGGATGGCCTTCTGCACTAGGAAAAGCAGGCAAAGACAAAGAACCAAAAATCCAAGACTCTTCTCTCCAGAATCATCTCGTTGCCTGCCAGCAAGGAAAAAAACCCAAGGTCTTTTTGCTTACCAACTCTAACCTGTAAGCAAAAGAAAGGGGACCACAAGCAGAGCCAATGCTTATTTGGTGGTTGGGTGGGGAAGAAAAGCTGGAAAATCTAGTGTGGAGGAAGGGAAAGAAGCTGGAGCTTTGAGAAGATGGAAGCTAATTAAGCTGAGACTGTCCTGAGACCTTATCTTGATGGGCTGAGTCCCCAAATGCACACAAGTGTTTTTTTCTGCTCTGCCTCTTTCTTGGACTTCCTTGTTGCCTTGGATGTTGTTCAAGGAGTTCTGGTCCAGTGCTAAATCTCCTTGCTATTAGAGCTCTCCAGGTGCTAAGGAGGAGGGATTTAATGAGGAGCTGTGAAGAGGGGATCAAGATAGCAACCCATGGAGAGCCTCATTTCCGAAAGGAGGGAACTTGAGACTGAAGAGATTCAATAAAAACAAAAATAAACTCGATGGCACAGAAAAACGAGAGAGCATCAGATCCTTCCTTCCCTCGCTGGTCTGTGGGCTCGGAGCTGGAGCAGGAAACGGGGGGAGCTCTCCGGGCTGGAGCAGGGAGTGACTCACTCGCCTCCACAATGGGAACGGGACAAAGCCGAAACTCTGCTGACTCAGGCGTGACTTCAGGGCCGGGGTTAATAACTGGCAGCCTCCTCTGGCTGGCCCCACCAGCCAATTCCCTCTGTCCCCACTCAAACCAAGCCTCTTTCATCAGGGTGGATGCCCGGTCACAGGAAATTATCAAAGATCCAAACGCTGGTGTTGTGTCCAAAACGCGGTGAAAAACGCATCCCTGCCAAGCCACGCTGGTGCTGGCCAGCCCTGTAATTTCCATGGAGAAGATCAAAACTCCGACTTCCCTATAGCTGAAATGCATGTTTAACAGTCACAGCTTTCTGCCTGTGGTTTTGCTTTCCTCCCATTATCTCTCAGGATATAACATATTGCTGATATCTCACTATCTCCTGAAGTTAAAAAGAAATGTTTCCTTCTCTCTGGAGCAGGAATGCCACGCTCTGTTCTTCTGTAATTTGTTTGGAAAGATAGAAACAAGCAAGTTTTTTTGTAACCAGGAGAATGTGATATATGTTCTGGTGGCTGACAAGTCGGGGAAAGCTTTGCAAACAAGACAAATGCAAACATGGCACCAACAGATGCAATGGACAGACACCCTTCGCTGGCTCCCTGCCTGTGATTTCTCTTTTAATGTGCTTTTTATCTTGCCCCAGAGATATCTCTGCAGGGAACTGGGAAAGTCTCAGACCTCCCAACTTTCTCTGGGTTGTTTAAGGATTCCTGCCCGTGAACAACAGCCCAGAAAGAACAGTGAGTGCAAATAACCCCAAATTCAGTGCTCTGCTGATTTCCAGCCTGCTGCTGCTGCTCAACTTTCTTATCATCGAGCCCCTGTGCAAGGAATTTCTACACATTTCACTTCTTCCAGGGTTTATGATCTCCACAGAGCTGAGGCAGACACAGCTCCAGTCCTACCTGGGCCCCATCTGCAGGAATCACTCTGCATATTTATGGAAAGAAAACGCTTTGCATCTTCAAAAGGCTTTTCAAACAGCAACTAATTAATCCTCCAACACCCTGAGAGGCAGGAAAGAGTTATTACCCCTGCTTTCAGGGGTGGGGAAATCAGAGGTGCTGAATGACAAAGAGATGTGCCCAAGGCCACCCAGGCAAGCACCGACAATCTCACCTGGTTAGAGGTGGGGATCTGCAGGGGATGGTGGCAATTCTCACCCCAGGGAGCAGGGATGGAGGCATTTGTGGGGCGGCCCCACAGCCCCACCCACCACTCATGCAAATGGCAAAGTCACCCTCATTTCCATGGCTGAGGAAACCCAGGGAGATGAAGTGGAAAATCCATGTAATAGGCAGAGCTGTGGAAACCTAAACATTGCCCAGTCAAGAGCTCCAGGAAAGGTTTTTCCCAACCATGAGCAAACTGCTTGCAACCAAATCTCTGAGATTTTGTGCTAAGGACATGCCAGAAATTAGGAGAGACTGAGAGTTGGGGGTGAGTGTCCCATTCACCCTCTGAGCAAAGCCAGCCCCACATTTCTGAAATATTCCACATACTGAAAAAAGAGTGGGGCTAGATTAGATTTTAGGAAGAAATTCTTCACTCTGAGAGACTGGCACAGGTTGCCCAGAGAGGCTGTGGCTGCCCCATCCCTGGAAGTGACCGAGGACAGGTTGGACAGGGCTTGGAGCAACCTGGGCTGATGAAAAGTGGCAGGGATGGTTCTGTGACCCCCACGCTGGCTGGAGATGCAGCTCTCACATCCATTAGGGTCCCAACCTCCATCCAGGCTGTCTGAGGAATGATTGCTGAGCTCAGAGGGGCCTGCAAGAGCCAGGCCTGTAAACAAGTGACAAGACCACCCATTAAAGGCAGGCTGAGCATGGGAAGGGGGGAGGGAAGCAGGGAGGGAGGGTCAGACCCAGCAGGGAGGGAGGGTCAGACCCAGCAGGGAGACCTCCCACCACGGGTCACGCTGCCCACCCCGTCCTCTGCGGTGTCTGGGCTTTGCTTTCCTGGGAGACCAGCACTGCTCCCTGCCCAGAGAGGTGAGGGCTGTCAGCAAGGGCTCAGAGAGACCAGAGCAGAGGGCAAGGAGGAGGAGCAGGGAATTCTGCAGAAAAAGAGAGTTTATCCTGCAGAGAGGAGTCCACAAACTCCCATTTCCCTTTGGGCACCTCTCAGTGGGAGCATTGCTCCTTCTGCTGAGTTAGCTGAGGGCTCAGACTCTGTATCTCCTTAGGGATTGATATGCAATGAGGGACACACAGGTGAACTTCCAGGATGAGACATTGAGGATTTCCCCATGCCTGATTATCCCGTTCTCCAACAAGGTGGCTTTGTGCTTGCAGGTGGCCCCAGGGAGGAGCTGGGCTGTGCTAGGACACTTAGGGGAACTTGATGACAAATGTCCCTCAGGAGGTGGAGTGACACTCAGTGCCCAAAGTGTCCCTTCAAGCACAGCCCTGGACACGGGGCTGCTTTTGGGAGCCTCTCTCAGGGTGTTCCACCTTTATCCCAGATCTGCCCGAGCAGGAAGGTTGGGATGCCAGCAGCTCCGAATCCCCCTGGCAGGCTGGAATCACAGATTTGGCCTAAAACTGCTCCCCAAGTCTTGACTGGAGACTCAAGCCAGGACCCAAAATCAGCTCCCCACAGAGATCCATGAGCAGGCAGAGGATGGAGCAGCCAAGAGCCAACAGCCACTCCCAGCCTCGTGCTGGAGACACCAGCCCTGGATTCTCAGGGTTAAACAGCCCAGCTGGCCTGAATTGACAGATTTTATTGACTTTCAAGGTGATTTCATTGACTTTTGTTCAACATCAGCACCAGGCTCTCTGTTTCCTGCTCAGGCACGTGCAGAAGGATGTGGCTGCCACATGGATTTTCCTGTGCCACTGGGGAGAGCTCCAGGGAGTCATCCTGGTCTTCCAGAGACCAGGAGGTCAACTGCCCTCAGGGGACTCCTGTGTGTTTTGTCCCAGCTCAAACTGGAGGCTGCCACAAAAATGGAAAGCATCCTGTGAAAAAATAACCAGAGCTGGTGGAATTTTTTCCAGCACAGCATATTTTTCTGATGGAAAGTGTCACTTAGTCCAAGCCAAAACCGTCTACTGGAACGTGCTGATTTTGGCAAAATTCGATTAAAAAAAAAAACCAAAAACCAAACAATAAAAAGCCCTTTTGGTAAGTTTGAAATGGTTTTTCCTTGTGGACTCTCATTTTTTAAAAATGGCATTATGGTAAAACACCGACCAGGAGTGCAGCCAGGATGGGATGCTTTGGTTGCCATGGAATGGGGACATTTTTGGATGAAGCCAGGCCAAAGGTTTCTTTTGCAATTTGCTTTCTGTGGAAGTTTTCAAACGACAGCCTCAAAGCAGAAGGAGAACTCCCTCTGAACCTGCCAGCACCCCCACTGTGCCAGCCCATCCTGCCTTAGTCATCCCCACCCTGACCTTTCCAACAGCTCTCACCCCCAAACACAAATCACCTCCCCACCCTCACTTCCCACAGCCCCCTCCAGGCTCTGATCCATCTGGATCCATCCTCTCCCGGGTCTCATCCCACCCTGTGCCTGGGTCAGGAGTTTGCTGGGGGCTTGGGCCAGCCCCCCAAGCTGTGTGGCACCCACAGCCCCGCTCCAGCACCTCTCCCTCTGGATTCCCTGTCTATCCCTCCTTCCTGACAGACGGATTTGCTCCCACCCTGCACCTGCCTGCTGTGCCCACCTCCTCCTCCTCCTCCGTCTGCTGCTTGTGCCTTTCCACTCTCTAACAACTCCAGGGGAGGCTGCTTGAGAGAACTCCTGTTCCTTTCAGCTTTGGGGGCACAAAAAAAGAGGGAGAGACAGAGAGAGAGAACACAAGCCAGACTATTACATTTTTTAGCAGACATGACAATATGGACACAGTTCCTCCAGAACACTGTGCATATTTTAAGGCAAACTTTACCCCAAAAATGTCAGCCAGCTCTCCTGGTGGGAGGAAGAATGAAGGAATGGAAGGGTCCTCCAGGTTTCCAGCAGAACTTTTAGCTTGGAAAAGCTGGAAACTCCTGAGCACCTTCCCCAGCACAGCACACTGCCTGCCTGCTGCCCCCCCCAGGGGCTGGAGCGAGGCTGGATGCTCCAAAATCCCACATTTCCCACAGGAGGAGCTCTGTCCTCCATCAGGGGAGCGCTCAGGGTGGGAGAAGTGGCTCTGGAGACAAAGCACTGGAGGCAGAGGCAGGGAGGCCGGCAGGGGAGAAGGGCTGGGCTGTGCCCAGAGAGGCTGTGGATTCTCCATCCCTGGAAGTGTCCAAGGAGAGGCTGGATGGGACTTAATGGAAGCTGTCCCTGCACATGGCAGGGTGTGGAATTTAATGGTTTTAAATGGAATTAAAATTTTTAAGATCCTTTCCAACCCAAAGGATGCTGTGACCTCCCATGCCAGGACCATCACCCAGGCGAGGAGGAATTGTGCAGAGAGAATCCCTGGGAGTCAAAACCTCCTCCCCGTGGTGCAGATGCTCCACAGAAGGATGGGACCAGCCTGGCTGTGGCTCCCCTTGGTGCTCCACCACCTCTGGACGTGGCAGCTGGGCTGGGGTTGCTCCCAGGCTGCACAGTGTCACTTGTTTGTCACCCCTGCTCCAGCTAAGACCTGCTCAGAACCACCTTTACTTGTTGCTTAGGGACCAGAGTGACAGAGAGAACACAGCTGGATGCTTGGCTACCTAAGGAGATGGATGGGAGGATATAAATAGCTAATGGCAAGAGGAAAGAGGACAAAAAGACCCATTTCCAATTTGGTAAAAAACTGACCAGAATAGTAGTGGAGGAACACTTCCAGAAATAAGCATGTGGGTATTTTAAATGAATGGAGAATGAATTCTAAGAGAGGACAGGGAAAAGAGACTAAAAGGAGATTCTGAACCTGTTTGAACAGCAATTGTCCCAGAAAAAAGAAAGAGTTTATGTCACCTGGGTGCCACAAATGTTACTGGAGGTAACTTCAGAGTGACATGGGGCAGTGGAGAAGGAAGATAAGCATGTAGATAAATGTCATTAACCCCGTTAGTGCAGGGCTTAGAGAGTTCAAAGGCTCAATCTGCAGTGAAGGGTGGAGGTCTCAGGGACTGTGTCTGGCTTGTCTGTAAAAACTCTGACAGGAGGCAGCTGAATAAACCAAAAGTTTCTTCCAGGCTTGAGAACCTCACAACACCAGGGCTGTGACAGTCACAGGGAGCTCTCAGCAGATCAAGAAGGGGGAGAGGAGATCAGTCCAAGGGGGGTTCTGCATCTGAGGTCAACCTGACCCACAGGGATGGGCAAAGAGAGCACAGAGGATGAGAAGGATGTGCCCCAAAGGGAAAGGAAGAGCCCTCATTTAGGGAGGGACACACCTTCCTCAGGAGAGATCCCATCAGAGAAACAACAGCCCTGGAAAGGAAAATCACAGGGAGAGCTGAGAGGGAGCCCAGTGTGAGCCCCACGGCTGCTCCCAGCCTCAGCAAGCACTGGGACAAGGACTGGCACATTTTGCTGTGGATGTCCCCAAGCTGAGGGCTCAGACAGGGAAGCAACACAAAGCCCAAGAGGAAGAGGAAGTTTACAGCTGTCCTGAGAAAAGTCAGCGTGGCCTTTCCTCTCAGAGCTTCCTCATCCCCTGGGAAAGCACAACAACTCATCTGCAAGTCTGCACAGCGCCCTTTGGGAGCTGGAACCTCGGGCCTGACAACTCCGTGGCAAAGTGTGAATCCAAAGTAATTGCACTGTTTGCTCTGGGAGTACTCCAGATGCACTTGGCAAAGCAGAGAAACACTCTGAATTCTCTCCTTGTAGGACCTACAAACCCCCGGTTCTTTCACACCCCTCGGATTTTCTCTCCTCCCATGCCTTCTTTCTTTCCACTGCCCTGATTTCAGCAAAAGGCATTCGAGTTTCTGCCTTCGCTCTCTGCCTGTGTAATGAAATCTTTTTATGCTCCAAACCTGCCTTGCAGAGAGGGGCTTCTCTGGAGCAGACAGTGAGGGCAGGGTCCCCTGGGCACAAAGACAAACGATCTGCAGGCAGCTGCTGGGGCTGCAGGGTTAAGCCATTTTAATTACCTGCAAGCAGAGCACCAGCCAAGCCAGGGATGGCCACCGTGCACAGCAAGCCCCACAGCGGGGCTGGGATGCCTCACCAGGCTCCTGCTGATCCTCTGTTAGATTAAATTCTTGGGTGAGAGCTGCCCTACGGTTTTATGGCAGTGGGGAAAACTTCCCTGCACCCATGTTTGGGCTGGGGCAATGCCTGTGATCCCAGAGCTGTGCAACTGCAAACCTCCCACCTGGATGTGAAATCCAAGGAATTTCTGCGGGGTTTGAGGCTGTTGTTTTTCCATTCCTAACCCAGCAGAGAGGCAGATCCCTTGTCTCTATCTGTTCCCATCCCACCAAGCCCTTCCCAGCTCCCAGCAGTTCCCCTCATATCCCTACATCTTCCTCAGATGCCCATAACAAACCCAAGGGAAGGAAAATGGTGTTTGGGTGTGTTTATATGTGGGCAGAGGGAAGGGAAGGAGCAGATCTTTCCCAAGGGACTCAGATGGGAGCCAGGGCTGGGCAGCAGCTCTTCCCAAGCAGGGATGGCCATTTGGGTCACCCTGGCTTTGTGTGAAGGCTCCTGAGGCTGTGGCAGGGCTCCTTCCCACCAGGAATGTGGCAAAAACTCCTCTCTGCCTCCTTCCCCAGCGCTCCACGGGGAGCTCAGGCTGATCCAGGGGATCTGTCCCCCCCAGCTGGCAGTGGCTGTGCTGCACAGACCCCTCAGTCCCCTGCTGCCACGCCTGCAGCTCCTGGGAGAGCCACAGCCGTGTCCCACGGGACTCAGGGTCCCATCCCTGCCGTCTCCCTTGCCCTGGCGCACGGGAAGCCGCACCCTGACCTCCTCCAGCTCCGACTTGCTTTCCCAAATTGGGCCGGTTTTGGGCAGGACGTGCCGGGACCTGCCGCCTCCTCCCCAAGCCTTTGAAGGCGGCCACGTAGGCAGCTGCACCCCACAGACCTTGGTGGGGAACAGCCACAAACCCGTGAGTCACCTGGCTCCAGCCTCTGCAGGTCCCTCTCCCCTGCCTCGGTGGCACAGACAGCCCAGGACAGCAGGACTCCCTGCCCAGGGGCTCCTGGCAAGGCAGCAGGGGTGGGAGCAGGAGTTTGGAGCTCAGGGAGGGAGAAGGGGAGCCCTTTGTGCAGGAGTTTGGAGCTCAGGGTGGGAGAAGGGGAGCCCTTTGTGCAGGAGTTTGGAGCTCAGGGTGGGAGAAGGGGAGCCCTTTGTGCAGGAGGTTGGAGCTCAGGGAGGGAGAAGGGGAGCCCTTTGTGCAGGAGGTTGGAGCTCAGGGAGGGAGAAGGGGAGCCCTTTGTGCAGGAGTTTGGAGCTCAGGGAGGGAGAAGGGGAGCCCTTTGTGCAGCCAGCTTTGTGAGAAGGGGGAAGGGGACAAGGCACAGGGGTTCCTGGTGCCACAGCAGATAACCAGAGCAGATGGATCCCTGCAGGGCAAGCCCCAAGTCAAGGGGGTCTGGTGTTCTTCAGCCTCAGCAAAGGAATCTGAATCTGCCTGGCTGGGGGATTCTCAGCACTGACCCATTCCCCATTCCCCATTCCCCATTCCCCATTCCCAGAGAGCTCCTCTCCCCCCCAGACCCATTTCCATCCCATTCACCCACTCTGTTCTCCCCCAGTGCTCCCCACGGAGGGCTGGGGGTGAGCTGGGGGTGAGCTGGAGGCACTGGCAGGCAGGGCACAGGGCAGGGTGTGTGCACAGGGGACATTTCAGGGAAGAGGAAACACGTGCTGTATTCCCAGCACACACTTGGGAACAAAAGGCTCCTGGATTTCTGCAGCCCCGGCTCCAAACCCCCACCAGGGCCATTTTCTCAGCCAAAGGGACAATGGAGACCTGCCATAAACAATCCCATAGGATCAGCACATGGATGCCCAGCCCGCCCCCACTGCTGCCTCGCCTCCCTCTCAGCCGAGCTGAGGCCAGCAAGACACAATGTGTAATTAGGTTAATGAGCTAAGCACGGATTTTAATTGGGATTCCCCGATTTACTGGTCTATGTCCTCCTTTTGTTTTACTGCCGGTGCAGGTCCCTAAAAGCTGCCCTTGCTAAAGGCCCTGATATTGGAAAGGTCTTACGGATCTTTAATTGTATTTAATCATCGAGGTAATTAATGATCCTTGAGCAAAATGGAGATTGCATCTAGAGTAGTTCCAGTCTTGCCCTTCAGCATCTGTTGTGTCTGGGCACAGGAATTCTGCAGGCAGGCAGGAGAGGGGTTCACACAGAGCCAGACAAAAGGATGGGAGAGAGGAGAGCAGTGGGAAGAGAAGGGACTGGGGGGAAAAAAATGCACATTTGAAATGGAGCAGGAGCTGAGTAGAAGAGAAGGAAGCAGGGAAAGGGAAACAATGCCATTCCTTCTCCTCTCAGGCAGGAGCCATCCAATTCCAGAGCCTGGAGTGTTGGCTCAGGGGGGATGGCTGCTTGTTCCCTGCACCCCCAGACTGGGCAGCCTTGACCAGCACTCAGTGCTCAGATGACTCCCACGAGACAGCCACCTGCCCCTGCTGCTCCCCTTTTCCACTCCTTGCCTCCCTCTGGCACCGTTTCACACCCCTTTCTTTCTCAGGGAGACATTCCCAAAGTTCAAAACCTTGAGCTGGAACAAGGGAGAGGGGGAGTGATGGGCAGCAAGTCCCAGCACGTCCCCTCTCTCCCAGGCCACAAACCCTGCACCTCCCATCCCTGCTCCCAACCCCTCCGCTTCTCCCAGAGCACAAACAAAGCCTGTCCAACCAGAATCGGGGCTGCCTGCTCCAGCTTGCCCCAGAAAGGCAGATTTAGTGAGAAATGTCACAGGCAAAGCAGCAGGGACGTGGAGTCAGTCCCTGTGTCTGTGTCTGGGACGTGTCAGAGCTGTCCTGAGCACGGGGATGTGCGAGCAGGGAGCTGCAGGAGGATGTGCTGGCTTGTCAAGGAATGTCCCCTGGCTCCCAGCCCTGGTGACAAGGGACAGTGAGCCCAGGAAAAGCACTGCCCTCCCCTCCTGCAGCCCCAGCGAGGCTGAGTGCAGGCCAGTTGCACAAATTGCACATGAAGCAGCGCAGCCTGGTGATATTTGGGGCTGCACGAGTCCTCCCCAAAGGAAGAGTCCAGCAGCCACAGCAGATCCACCCTTCCCACTCCCACTGTGGCGGGCTCCCTGTGCCAGAGCAGGAGTGAAGGGCCCTGCCACGGTGCTGGAATGAGCCTGCTTTCATTGTGCCCTTGTAAACGAGCCCCAGATCGGGCCCAGATAAGCTCTGTGAGTTGGGACTTGCAGGGAGGATTTGTTGGGCTGGGCTGGCCTTTCCAGCTGCCCATGGACTGAGCTCCTGGAGCTGGGGGCAGCCTGGAGTCAGGGCTCAGTCAGGGGGGCAGAGCTCCCCTCCAGATACTGAAAGCTCAGGTTTTCCTGGAATCCTGGGGCTGTGTTACCATGGGAAAGGCACCGTGCAGAGCCAGTCCTGACTGGGAATCTGCCCCTTCCCACTCTGGAAGGAGCTGCCTTCCCAGGCAAGTTCCAGCTTGCTTGGGCCGTCAGCTTGGCGGATCTCATTTCTGGTGTTTTCTTCTCCTTTATTGCCTCCTTATCTGCCCCAGGGCTTGAGAGAGGGCTGCCTCCTCCTTTGGAGCATTAGCAACCCTGCCAGTTTTCCCCACTTGGAATATTTCATGCACAGGCCTTTCTTTCTCCCACGCTGCCACCCCATCCACCTTCCCCATCCCACGTGGCTCTGGGGGCAGCTCCAGGTGCTGGCCCAGTTCAGGGGCTGCCCCTGCTCCCTGACCTGCACCCCTGCAGCCAAAGCAGCAGGGAGCAAAGGGGAACACCAGAGGGGAGACAAGGGAGAGGCAGAGCACCGGGAGTGACCCCCAAAAACCTGCACAGAGTCAGCCAGCACAGAGGGGACAGGAGGAAGTCACAGCCTGTCCACAGGGATGGGAAAGGGGCACTGCAGGGGGGAAGAAAGGGCAGGAAGATTGGGAAAGCCTGGCTAGGGATGCTGGGTTTGGTCCTGCTCCCACAAAACCCTCACGCTGGCAGAGCAGGGTCCAGCCTCCCTCCCAAGGCTGCTCTCCACAGCCCCTGATGCTGGGAATGGCTAAGCTGATTGCAACAGCCCCCGAGATCTGCATCAGCCTCTCCTCCCTCCCAGCACACAAGATCAGGCCGCCTGATTGTGTCATTTGTTCCCCCATAAACAAAGCAGCCAAAGGAGAAACCCAGCCCAGAAATGAGGAACCTTCCTGGAGCTGCAGCTGGGCCAGGCAGGAGGAGCAGGGCAGGGATGAGGCTCCCAGCCTGACCTCACTTGGGCAGGAGGCACAGCAACATCAGCCACAGCCAGTGCCTGGGTGGCAAAGACCCCTGGCGTGTCCATCCTGCCCCACAGGACCCTCAGAAAAGCCCCTGCAAGAGAACACAGCCCGCCCTGGTGCTGCAGGGCAGGAGCTGATCCTGCCCCAGCACGGAGGAGCTGCCCCTTCAGGCACGTTCCCTGCTCTCCTTCCCTGCTGCCACTACCAAGAACTTTCCCTGGGCTGAAGGCAGGCCCGAGGTCCCAAACCCAAATCCTGCTGCCTGCTCGCAGGGTTTGTGTTATATCCCATCAGGGAGCTGCTCCCAACTGCTCACACCCTCCTGTGGGGTGCTGGACTCCAAAATTCACAGAGTTCACAGAATCACCAGGCTGGAAGAGACCTCCAGGATCAGCGAGTCCAACCCAGCCCTGACACCTCAGCTAAACCCTGGCACCACATCCAGGCTTTCCTCAGACACATCCAGGGATGGTGACTCCACCACCTCCCCTGGCAGACCATTCCAGTACTTTATCACCCTTTCTGTAAAAAACTTTTTCCCAATATCCAACCTAAACTTCCCTTGGTGCAGCTTGAGGCTGCATCCTCCTGTTCCCTCAGCTGCTGCCTGTGGGTCCCTTCCAGCTCGGGATATTCTGTGATTCCACGGCTGCTGTGCAGCCTGTCCTGCTGGGCAGCCACAGCTGGGAGCCCTCAGAGGCACTGCCAGCTGTGCCACTGTCCCCAGGCCGTGGAGCGGAGGAGATGCTGGGCAATTCCAGCACCCTCAGAGCTGGAACACCCTGGGGAGCAGGGCAGGAGCAGGGGCTGGGCTTTGATAACCTCACCCTGTGCCCCAGCTCAGTGCAGCAGAGCCCCAGCTGCCCTCCAGCTGTTTTGGGGGGCTGCCCCTCAGCCAGGGCTACCCCAAGGGGAGCCTGGAGCTGTCCCTGGAGCTGCCCAGCCTGGCTGTGGTGCCTTCTCCCGGGGGCTGGAGTGTGAGGCTGATTTCCTCGGGCGTGTCGAGGGCAGCCAGCAAAGCAAAGCTCTGGCTCTGAGCTCTTCCCTCAGCAAGGGGGAGAGGCAGCATGGCAGGCCCAGGGACAGCACAGAGGCACCTGACTCACACTTCCTCTGTCTTTCCCCTTTCTCCCACCCTCCACACCACCTCTGCACACAGCAGCAGCTCTGCCGTGCCAGGAAGAGCAGCCTGACAAATTCAGCGTACAGGGAGCCAGGGGCGTGGGCAGGGGACGGCAGGGGGGGCTCCCCTGGCCCTGTCACACTGCAGAAACACCTCCCTGCCACCCCTGCCTCGAAAGCTCTGCACTTCACAGACATGAATGCAAAGACATCCAACTACTGGAAGAACAACTGGAGTTTTAGCCACAAAACAGCAAAAAGCTCCCACTGCCCTCGCTTGGCTCTGCCAGACGAGGAAGGATCAGGCTGAAGCAAGCACAGAGATTATTTGAAAACTCCTCTTGATCCACTGCCTTTGTTTTTTTACAGAGGTGGGAAGAGAGCAAAGGATCTTGAGGGGGGCAGAGAAGTCACTGGCTGAATGCACAGCCTATGAAACCTCTCCAAGTCACTGGGAAACCTCTGAGCCACTGCTCAAATAGATTTTAAATGGAGTCCCAGGCCTTCCTACACTGAGGGTGATGAAGAATAAAATTAACTGAGAGCTTTTCAATGCACACACTGAGGACAAATGGCTTTTTAATTGATAATGCTGGGAGCTGGAGCCAGGGGATTCATCAGCGTGTTTTGGCACCCCTCAGGACTGCAGCATTCCACCCATCCTTGTGTTAAGGACACATTAACAGGAGCAGGGGTGCAAGAGGAGTGCAAGGACTCACAGCAGCTCCAAGAGCTCCAGAAGCTGCTGCCAGAATTCATCTCTCAGAGGCCACCTATGGAGAGCAACTCCTGCAGTGCAGGCAGCAGCTCCCGGCCAGGTCCTTTGGCTCGGATTGTCCCCTGCAACACCCAGAGCTGTCCCAGGGGCAGCTCTGGGCTGGGGATCAGTGCAGTGAGCACAGGAGATGATGGCTCAGCTTCAGCCCAGCCATCCCTGGCCTGTCTCACCCCCAGCTTTGGGAGGCTGCGATGTCCTTGTCCACCCTGGCTGCGTGCTCTGCTCTCATTCCCCTCAGGAAGCTCTTCCCAGCCTTGCTGTCACAGTTATGTGGCTCCTGGGACCATGTGGGAACCCAGGCAAGGAGATGAATCTTGGAGAGACAGTAATTACTTCTGTCAGATTAATAAATTAATAAATCTCCCATTTATTCTCCAGATTTAATTTCCAGTCCTCGCGTTTTCTCTTCCTGTCATGCAAGCACACCACGAAAAAATACGGGAAGGCACAAGAGAAGCAGGAAAGGGGAAAAGGAGGCTCCAAGAAAGGACCACCTTCACAGAGTGAAGCTGTTAAGCATCTCCAAGCCACTGAAATGGCTCCTAAAGTTGCAGAAAGGTGAGAGGAGGAGGAGAAACTCTGCCTGCACAATGAGCAGCTCCCCTTGATGGAAAAACCCAGCTCCCAGTGCAGACATCTTCGTCTTGGCTCTGTCTGCACTCACTGCAAAGTCAATGAAGAGAAATCCCTAATTCGGGCACTCTGCATAAGAAATCTACCTTGGGCTGGATAAATCTGGAAGTGCCTATTTTTTTTTCCTTGGACACAAGGGAGTCTGGGTGATTTGCTCCATTTTCCCCTTTTGTTTCAAACTCTCTCAGTGAAATCGAACCTTTCTCACAGACAAGAGGGAGAGCTCTGCTCACCAGAGACTTCCCCAGCCACTGCTAAAATCTCTCCTACAGGAGACCTCAGCCTCGGTTTTCTCACGGAGCTGCTGAGCTGGAGCATTTCAGGAGAGCCTTTTCTCCTCAGAAATGACTTCTGAAGGGCTGCTCTCCTCGGAGGGTCTTAACCAGCACAGCCACGAGGGGAGCATCAGCTGAGCCTGCCTCCTCCTCCTCCTCGGCACCACTGGTTCTTGCCCAAATTTCTGAGCAGAACTTGCCCTTCCCCTGATCCCTTTGCAAATCCCCCCTCTGAGAAAAGCCACACGGGCGGCGGATCGGATTTCGGGCTCTCATCACTTAAAGATGAAGCGTTTGGGCCCAGCCTTGGTAAAACGATGCCTGGTGCCACCCCTGCTGCCCTCCCCGAGCAGCCCGAGGCAGAGGCAGTGGAAACCCGGCCGGGTTTGTTGCAGGGGAGGAGGCACTGCAAGGACCTGCCCCTGTTTCTCAGCTCAGCAGAGCTCAAGTGGAGCATCCATGTAGAAATAATAGGAAGGGGAGGAAAATTAGGATCCTACTGTGGGGCCATCAGGTCTTTTCCATTCCTTTCCCAGTCATACATCCCTGGATGACCCTGGATTCCCTGCCTTGCTTGCAATTTTTTGCTGGCAAACACGCACGAAGGAGGATGAGAGGCTTCTTGCCAAAAAATAGGTGGGCAGAGCAGGAATAGGAGCAGAGACATTAAAGAAACCAATAGAATCGACCTCTCCTGCTCAAAGCATCCCTCTCCTGTGCATCCCAGACAGCAGCACGCTCACCTGTGCAGGTGCAGGGCTAAGCCAGAGCTTTTCCTTGTTATTTTGGGGAGGCACAAGGCAAATCCCCCAAGGACGGCCACATTCCGGGCACGGAAGGTTAAAAAAAAAAAAAAAAGAAAAAAGCCAGAACAAAAGGCAGCAGCGGCTCCCTGCCCCCTCCCTGCAGATGTCCGGCTCCCTGCCCCCTCCCTGCAGATGTCCGCTGGCTGCTGCCTAATCCGCCCGGGCAGGCAGGCAGGCAGCAGTGTCACCCGCGGGGGGCAGCGCTGTCCCCTCCCCAGCGCCCCGCACACGGGGGGGGTCAGCGGGGCCGGGGGCGGCTCATCCCCGCTCCGCCGGGAGCAGAACAAAGCGCCGGGGCCGGGAATTGAGCGCGACCGAGAGCATTTCCATGCTAATGAGCGCTCCCGGTTCCATCCTGCCGCCCGTGGCAAATTGGAGCGAAAATCCAGGCTGGAGAAGGATGCAACTTTTATGTCCGATGAGCGTCGCTGGGCTCCAACACCAATCCTCTCCCTCGGTTTATTTTTAATTGACTCCTACTAAGCCGGAGTGCATTTTCATCCGTTCCAAATGGAGCAGCTGTTGAAACTGAAAATCAGCAGCAGAAAGTGCGGACGTTTCTATTTTGCGGTGTTCGCTCCTCAGCGCTCCATTTCCAAACCTCAGCAGCCTGCCCAGAACAAAGGATGCCTCGGTGCAGAGCATTAACCCCATCCTGAAACCTCCCTGTCCTTGCTACCCTCACATTGCACCCTGAACCCCTCACATTGCATCCTGAACCCCTCACATTGCACCCTGAACCCCTCACATTGCATCCTGAACCCCTCACATTCCACCCTGAACCCCTCACATTCCACCCTGAACCCCTCACATTGCACCCTGAACCCCTCACATTGCACCCTGAACCCCTCACATTCCACCCTGAACCCCTCACATTGCATCCTGAACCCCTCACATTCCACCCTGAACCCCTCACATTGCACCCTGAAACCCTCACATTCCACCCTGAACCCCTCACATTCCACCCTGAACCCCCCACATTGCACCCTGAAACCCTCACATTGCACCCTGAAACCCCTGCACTCTCATCCTGCATCCCTCGTGTCCCCATCCTGCATTCCTGACATCCTCATCCTGCATCCCAATCCTGCACCCCTCACCTCCCCATGCTGCATTCCTCGTGTCCCCATCCTGTACCACTCACATCCCCCATCCTACACCCTCTTACATCCCCATCCTGCACCCCTAACACCCCATCCTGCATCTCTCCTGTCCCCATCCTGCAAAATCTGTATCCTCATCCTGCATCCCCGTCTTGCATTCCTCACATCCCCATCCTTCATTCCTCAAACTCTCATCCTGCACCCCTCCAATCCCCACCCTGCATCCCTTTCATCCTCATCCTTCAAACCCTGCATCCCCACCCTGTCTCCTTCACACCTCCATGGGGCAGTGCCAGGTCTCTGGATTGTCATCTCTCCCTGGATCCTGCACTGAGTGTCACCAGCACGGTGACAAGGTGCAGTGCAAGGTGAGCCTGCAAAAGCTCTGTCCCCACTCAGCAGGGTCACACAATTATCCTGTGCAAAACTGACCAGCACATAAACCCCAGACCTCAAAACAAGCCCTGGCAAGGCCCTGGCCCCTGGAGTGGACAGCTGGACCCCAGGAGCTCATCCCAAGGCTGGGATTTAGCAGGCAGGATGTTGGGATCAGGAACCAGAGCTGACAAGCTGGGGCTTGGTCCTGCTCACAAATAATCCCTGCCTCCTCCACAAGGCAAACACCAGCTGGCCAAGTCGTGGCATCCCACTGCTCAGTCCCAAGGGAAAATAATCCATGAACCTGGCACTAGAGAGGACACTGGAGAACCCTGGGGATTGCCAAATCCCTGCACCAAGCCAGAGTCAACGTGGAAATGCTGCAATGGGAGCCCCTGGGATGCAGCTGGGACAGGATCCCTCAAGCAGGGACTGAGCTGTGGGGTCTGGGACACTCAGAATCCAGAGAGAACTCAGAATTCAAATTTCCCCTGCAAAGAGGGGAACAGCCTGTTCCTAGGGGTGTGTGCCAGTGCTTCTGCAGGTGCCTGCTGGAGAGGCTTCTGTACACGGCAAGAAGTGCTAATGAGGGAATAAAAACTCAGCTTCCCTCTGTCAGGAGTTTGCAGCAGGGTTTCTACAGGAGCAATTGTCCAGGGCCTGGATCCCTAATCCCAACAAAGCCAGAGGGAAGGCAGACCCTGGTGTAGGAAGGATATCATCTCCTTGGAGAGCAGAATCAAAGCCCCAGAAGGAGCAGGAGTGGGTACAGGTAACACTTTGCTGGCACATGTCAGCAGGACTTCCTCTGTAAATAACATTTCACACCAGGGGCAAGCTGAGTGCCAGTCAGCTCAGGTGCTCTGGCTTTGCTGGGAGCTGAGGTCTTCAGGAAATCTGTCACTGACCAGAGTGCTCCAGTCTTAAAATAATTGATTAATTAAAAGCTGACCCTGAGCTTTTTTCTGAAGGTCTGTCCCTACCTCTAAACCCTGAAAAAGCCATTTTTATCTTTTGCCAACCAAACAAATCCAGCTTCAGACCTCTGATTAAATATTTACAACTTTGCACAGACCACAAACAAGCTCCACAGCTATTTATTGCTCCAAAGGCAGCTGCAGCAAGAAGCACAGAACAAAACAAACAAAAACCAGCCAGGAACGAACGGTGTCATCCACATCAACAAGTTTCCCTTGTGTGCTTGAGTCAGCTGGGAGCCAGGGGGCATTTTCAAGCACGTTTCACTGGGCTCAGAGCTTGGGGACCTGGTGCTGTGGAGCTCTCCCAGCTCCAGATGCCTCCAGCACCCCTTTCTGGAGTGTTCCACGTGCTGGTGATCCTCACTTTGGCTCTCACGGCACAACCCCTGTGATGCCTGGAGAGCTGCTGGATTTGTCACCCTGTCATCCCCATCCCCAAGGCCAGTTTGGGGCTGGCAGAGGCCTGGCAGTGACATTTAGGGACACAGAGATGAGGTGAGGGCGTGCAGCAGGCACTGAGCAGCCACGGGGGTCAATGTTTGTCCCTGTGCAGCCACAGCCAGGGCCAGGAGTGGGACACAGCCAGAGCCAAGGTCACAGCAACGTCCCCGTGCCCCTTTGCACGCTCCATACACCCTTCATTTTCCCCAGGAAAAAAGGGACAAAAGGGGATTGTTCCCCATCCTACTCCTAATTATTACTGGGAATAAAAAAGCAGCTGTGCCTGTGTTTGGGCGCTGAGCCAGGCTGGGATCCCCCTCCCCACCTGATTTCCCAGGCACAGGCTCAGGTTTCTGACGCACAGGATCAAATAACCCATCACTCAGGGCAAGATATTATCCCCTATTACCAATTCCATGCAAACAGCTCTGCTCTTCCCAGGATTAAAAGGCAATTAAAGAACCTTGCTTTTCAAGGGGAGAGGAAGATGAGAGGAGGGGGTTTTGTGGGGTTTTTGTTGGTGCCTGGCTGCTAGAAAATAACCCCCATAAGGGCTATTGATGAGTTCTTTTCAGATCACATCGATTTTGCTCAGACCCATTTGGGACTTGTGTCTCCAGAGGGGAAAAGAGAAACACAGAGAGGACAACAACAACAAAAATCCCCACAAGCCCTGTCCTAAAAAGGAAAAAGAAAGAATTTTTATTTGCAGGAGGATCAATGGTGTTTGCTGAAGTCAGCAATTGGTGTTTTGGGTTTCAAAGCTTTCTCAGGGCAAGGGAGCCTTACTCTCAAGGTGAAGAGCAAGCTCATAAATCTGGGAGAAGCTTCAAGCCCAGCATCTGCTGATTCCCCGCTGCAGGGAGGGCAGAGCCAACAGGAAAAGGGCATTTGCTCTGCAAACAAGGAGCAGGATGAGCGCTTGTAAATCGCTGCTCACAAGGGAGCAGGTGACATTCAGCCCTGCTGCACTCAGATCTGGGATAAAGGGGAACACAAAGGTGACTTTAAGCCAGCTCTGCACTCATGAGAGCCATGTGAGCACCTGGTTCCTCATCTCAGCTCCCAGCACAAGCCTCAGGTCTGATGCTGGGGAAACAAAGCTCCTCTTCAACACCTGACACTGGCCCCAAAGCCTAAAATCGTGGAATGGGTGGGAAGGGAACCTAAAGATCAACTTCCCACTCCCCTGCCATGGCCAGGGACAATTTCCAGGTTGCTCCAAGATCTATCCAACCTGAAACACCTCCCAGGGAGCAGGGAGGTGCCCAGGGCAAGGGGGGAAGGCAGAAAATCTGCAGCTGGGACTGCAGCCAGCACAGCCAGACCGCACCACACCACAAAAGTGCACGGGGACAAGTCACCCCATGGATCCTGCCTGCCCGGATTTGGGAGGAACAGACAGAAAGCCTCGGTCAGCAAAACCCCCAGAGTGCCTTTGCAGCAAGTGTCCAACCCAAAAGGAGCCCTGGCTTTAGGATCACAGGATATTGGGGTTGGAAAAGCCCTCCGAGATCATCGGGTCCAATCTTTGCCCAAACACCCCCTCAGCACTCAACAGAGCCTGCTGACCCCTAAACCCCACTAACCACCAAACCCCAGCCTGCTCCTGCTGCCCCCTGCCCCTCCCAGCCCCAGTTTGCCCCAGTATCACCAGTCTGGAGCCAGCTCCTGCCCCCCTGCCACCCAGAGCCTTCATGTGCCAGGGGAAGGGGGAGCAGCTGCTGAGCTCTTGCCAGTGGGTGTTTAGCACACCCACACACCTCAGCAGGCAGGTGGGTGACCCCTCAAGGTCCCTGCAAACCTGAATTATCTCCTGTTTCTATCAGAATGCTAAAGTAGCACAAAAACATGTCTGTCTCTCTGTCAATCTGTCACTTTGTGTTCGCCTCACTTTCCTCTGTCAAACATTAGCCCGGATCTCACTGTCAACAAGCAGATATTTATTTGTTGTTTCCTCTTTTGTTTGCTTTTTTTTCCAGGCCATTTCCACTTGAGATACACCCAGGCAGGCAGAGCCATATGCACACAAATAGCAGGGCTCCATTTTCACTCCATTCCAGGCTTTTTTTATTGGGAACACTGGGAGTAACTCGCTCTGACAAGCGACTCCTTGCATTAAAACCAAGCACACACCTGGGCAAGGTGAGGGGGTCTGGGCTGGGCAGAGATGATCTTTAAGGTCCTTCCAACCCAAACCAGTCTGGGATTCCATGGGAGAGCCCCGTGTCAGAGCATCCTCACTGCTTTTGGCTGTGCCAGGAGGGCAGGAGAGCTCCCAGACCTCACCTGAACAGCTCCAAACCTCACCTGCACAGCCCAACCTTCACCTCAACAGCTCCAGACCTCACCTGCACAGCTCCAGACCTCACCTGCACAGTCCAACCCTCACCTCAACAGCTCCAGACCTCACCTGCACAGCTCCAGACCTCACCTGCACAGTCCAACCCTCACCTCAACAGCTCCAGACCTCACCTGCACAGCTCCAGACCTCACCTGCACAGTCCAACCCTCACCTCAACAGCTCCAGACCTCACCTGAACAGCTCCAGACCTCACCTGCACAGTCCAACCCTCACCTGCACAGCCCCAACCCTCACCTGGCTGCTGCCACACACCTGGATAGGAGACCCAGCCTGGAGGGGAAGGGAAAAGCAGAGAGCAGGAGGAGCCAGGGGACAGCACAGCCCTGGGGGGGACACAGGGAGGAGCCAGAGGGATCCCCTCCCTCTCCCCTTCGTTTCCGGATTTAAAAAAAAAAAAAAGGAATATTTTTCCTGCCTGGATTCTTTTTCCCGGCGTCCCCGGCCCCATCTCAAGCCACCCCGTCGCCATGGCAACGGGCCGAAGGAACAGATGGGCCTGGCAGGCAAATCCCCCTCGAGGAGAATGCTCAGGGCCACAGGCCTTGGGGACAGGGACGCCACCCCCTGGCACCCCTTCCCGTCCTCCCTCACCTCGGGGTGGCTTTGCAGGAAGAGGGGACAGGGATGCTCCCATCCCAAAGGGGCCTGGGCTGTCTGAGATCCACCTGGCTACGGGGAAATCCACATTTTCTCAGACATCTGGAGCATCTCCCTGCCCGCCTCCAGCAAACCTCACCCCTAAACCAGGGTGTGCACAACAGGAACGGGCACAGGGGACAGAATTCCCACCCCAGACGGATTCATCCCACCAGCCTGGGATGAGGAGAGGGCTGGGTGAAGATAAAACTCAGCCACTAATCTCCCTGTGGATTAAGCATCCACGTGGGGCCGTGGTGTGGGGCTTTGGAGCAGGCAAACAACAGCTGAGCCCTCCTGGAGATGCCACAGCTCCTCTGGAATATCTGAGAGGAGCAGCCCGGCCTGTCCTGGGCACCCAGAGAGGAGAGGGAGCTCTCTCACCTCCTCCTTCACCTCCTCTCTCCTCACCCTGCTTGCAGACAGAGCTGCAGACCTGATGCAGCTTGTTGTGCTCAGCCCCAGAACTGGTTCCTTTTTTTGGGGGAGAACAGCGAGGGTGAAGCTACACTTCAAAGCCTCCAAAGCTGTCTGGGCCTGCACAGGTGGAGGACTCTGTGGGGAAACTCAAGCTGAAGGCATCAAGAAACTGCTGCAAGAAAAGGAAAAGTAAAAAGGAATGGCTGCTCCTTTAGGGACTTTAGGGTCGTGGCTGAGCCCTGCAGCCCTGTCCCCGTTCCTCAGGGGCCACACTGCTGCTCCCCCTGCCCGTGGGCTCCCTGGAGAGCCTGGGAGCAGCATCCCCAGGAGCCAGAGCAGGGAGCAGGATGGGAGCAGGGTGGGAGATGATGGCTCTGGGAGGCTGCAGGGAGAGGGGAGCTGAACCCCTCCTTTCCTTTCCCTCTCCTCTCTCCTTTCCTCTTTTCTTGCTTTGCTCTTTTCTTTTCTTTCTTTTCCTTGCCCTCCCTTCCCCTCCCTCCCCACAGCCCTGGCAGGCTCCCAGGGGTGCTGGTGCTGGCCTGGGGGCCCAGCCCTGCCCAACCTGCTCCCAGCCCACACCCGTGGGAAGCTCAGGAGCCCGTCCTGCCTCTCAGGTGTGGCCCTTGGCCCGCGGGCTCCTGCTGCACTGCCAGCTTGGAAGGGAAGGGAGGGAAGGGCAGCAAAGCCTCCCGGGGAGGAAGGCAGCACCAGCACCCCTTTGGGGGTTCCTCTCCTCCACAGGGGCTTCCCAGACAGTTTATTTTGCTGCTGGTGCCTGGGATGCCAGGGATTTTCTCTGCAGAATGGGTTGGGTGCAGGAGCAGCCGTGTCCAGCACAGCCCAGCCTGCCCTACACCCTCCCCCTGCCCCATGAGCCCACCCAGCCCCACAAACCCACCCCAGCCCCACAAACCCACCCCTGCCCCACAAACCCACCCCAGCCCCACGAGCCCACCCTGTCCTTCCCTCTGCTCCCTTTCCCGGATCAAAGCTCCCCTCCCTGTACTGCAAACATTATTCAGCTCTGAGATAAGAAGCTCTCCAGCAGCACTTTATTAATCCCACAGGAGGCAGAAAGAAGCAGAGTGAAAGGGTTTAGCGTGGCCAGGACAGAGACTAATGTTCTATGAAACACCTTTGCAAAAGAGAGCCATGTCTTTTTCCCAGAAAGTCTCCTGGGAAGTTTGGGTAATAATTAACAATTATCGAACTTTAAACCCTCCATCTCTCCCTCTGTGTCCTGACCAGGGTTTTGTAATAACTCCCCCAGTCTGGAACACTCCCAGCCCGGGGTGCTGGGCTGCACTGGGGCTGCAGGGTGAGGAGGAGGAGGATGCAGACAGACTCCGTGGGCAGGCAGGAGGCAGCTGCTGACTCTGCTGCTTCCCTGCTTCTCCACTGAGCTTGGATGTGCACCTCCCTTCCTTCCCCCAATGAATCCTGCAGCTCCTTTGGCCACAGCATGAAGTGGCTTTTTGTGGTTCTTCCCAGGGAAGTTTCTCCCAGCCTTGGGATGCCATAGACTCCTGCATATGGCTGAAATCTACCCAGGAGAGAGACTCGAGAGCTTTTCTAGCACTTGTTTAAACCCATCTGCTGTCTGAGGCAGCCACAGCCAGTGCTGTGAGAGGCTCACACTGGGACAAACGGGGTGGCTCAGTGGGCCTGGGTTCCACCCCTACCTGGAGGAAGGTTTGGAAGTGCTTGTTCACGCAACAAAGGGTGTTTCTGTCATCTGCATCAAGCTCAAGTGCCAGGAATCCTGCTCACAGCCGTGTAAGGGGTTTTTGGGAGATGCAAAGCTCGCTGCAGGTGTCTGGAGACCCCCACTGCTGCCATCCTTCCTGCCCTTCCTGCCCCACACCCTCGGCAGAGCCAGGGACGATGTGAGCACCTGACAGGCATTCCTGGGGCAGGGTCCAGCACAGAGCCAGGCTGGGGGTGGGAAGGAGCAGGGAAGTGCAGAGATGTCCAGCCCACACCTCTCACCCACCTGCAGCCTCTCCTCTGGAAACCAGAGATGACCCAAACACAAAGCCAGCAGAGCAAGAAACCAAGAGACCTTTGAATTCCAGCAGGCAGGGAAACCAATGGGCCAAGTTCACCCAATTCCATGTTCACCCAATTCCATGTTCACCCAATTCCATGGTTTCAACCCCACACCCCACACCCAGAGCAGCCAGAAACTGGGCCCAGCGTCTGCAGTGACAGAATATTTGCACGTGAATCCAAGCAAAAGCATTTCCTGCCTTTTAAACTCCCCGGGCAAGGGGCTGCCTGCTTCTGGCTGCTGTGAGAAAACGCCCAAATGAAGGGGAGTCACCTTTCCCTGTGCTCTGCAGATGCCTCCTGCTCGGATCTGGGAGGATCAGGGGTGCAGGGCACCCTGCAGGCACGGGGCAAGGTGAGCAGAGCAGAGAGGGACAGCTCCCAGCAGCTCCTGACAAGGAAAGGCACACAGAGGTGAAGGGAGCTGGCCAAGGATATTCCAGGGAGCTTGTGGCAAAGCCAGGAAACGCTGCCAGCCCTTCTGAGCTCAGCCTGCCTTTGCCATCACCTCCAGGCCATTCTTTCTCTGTAAGTAAAAGCTGATTCACGCCTGGTAGGAGTCGGTGGCAGATATTCCCATTTCCACTGAGGTACTGTAAGGTACTCCACGGGCACGGCAGCATTTGAAATGTCAAGAATACAAAAAAATATATGTACTTAAGGAGAATGATTTGAGCCATTTATTTCCAAAGTGAGTTCAGAGGCAGTGAAAGGTCTCAGATCAATACCAGCAAAACTGCAAATTGGAGTCCTCCCCTTCACCACAGAGAGGGTACAGCTGAGACAGCATCTGCACAAACAGCCTGCCCACAGCCCTGCCAGCCTGCCTCAGCTCTGACCTTGAGGAGCTCCAGTGGGAGAGGGAAACTCCCCCTTCCCTTGCAGCCCTGGGCTTTTGTTCCCCGGATGCTGATTTATTTAACTTGGGTACATTCTGTCTGGGAAGAACCCGAGTCTTGATAAACTCACCCCACGTGCACACCAAGGAGAAGCCTGCTTCATGCTGCAGGTAGAGAGAGACACCCCAAGGGGGGTTTGCAGCACAGATTTTGAGGTAAATCCAGAAGAGAGCTGAAGCACCAGGCTGGCTGTGGCATTTTGGAAGGTGAAATGCAGTTGCCTGCTAAATGCCCCATTACAAACAGGCTTTTCTTTCCCCTCCCTGCCCACAGCTGTCCCCGAGCCCCAGGGACCTCTGGAAAGGTTGCCCCCCTCCAAAGTTGGGATCAATACAGCTGTCAGGCTCCAGCCACACTACCCCTGCTAATTGGAATTACACCAGGCAGACTGCAGCTTTCACTCCATCTCTCTGTCGCTTGTCATAATGCAATCAAAATCTCTCTCTTTATCACCGAGCGTGACAGCAGCAGAGGCAGCCACGAGACTACAGATTCCTCCAGATCTCTCTGGGGCTGGGGAGCTCTGCCACAGGGCTGGGAGAAGAACCCCTCACTGCCCAAACTCCAGCTTTTGGATGAGCAGGATAACGGGAGAGGGGGCCTGAAGGGAGGAGGAGACGGGGAGGAAGGGATGGGGGTGTCGGGTGCAGCACCAGGGTGTGACCAGGGGCAGCCACAGGTTGGTTGTGGAGATGGGCAGAGCCCAGGAAGGAGCCTCCCTCCTCCTCCTCCTGCCATCCCAGGTTCCCACCGGCTGCCAGAGCCAAAAGTGAGCAGGGAATGCCTGGATGAGGCACGAGGCAGCTTGGCATGGGCACGGGGCACCCAGCAGGGCTCAGAGCCAAAGCTCTGTGCTCACACAGGAGCCCTGCACGTCTCACTGCCCCTGCTCTGAGGGCTTGGCCAATTCACAGAGCCAGGGTGATCCATCCTGGGCAAATGGTGCAGCAGGCCTGATTTGTTGGTCATTATTAAACAGCAGTAATGCAGGGCTGAATTACCCACAGGAGGGAGGGATCAGCAGCCTGGATGTACCCAGCTCCCCTGAGAGTGGCCATAAACAAAACTTAAATAATTAAGAGTGCTTGGGTGGAGATGCAGCCTCTAAGTATTCTTAGGCTTGTGCAAATACAGGAAATAAATTCTTGGAAGGTGCCAGGCTGGATGGGGCAGAGGGAGGCTCATTTTCCAGATCACTTGAGAGCAGCCGTTATAAATCTCAGTGAAAGATGCACCTCCCCAGGCTGGCAATATTTTTAAACTCAGAGAGAGAGAGAGAGAGAGAGAGAGAGAGAAAGGGAAAGAGAAAAAACCCCACGTTTCAGTATTTACACCACAGGCAAAATGGGTATTTAAAAATCAGGGTACATTTTCCAAAGTCTGTTCCTGCCACGCCAACAAATAAAGAATTTTCTTTCTATAGTGTGCTAGCTGGCAATATTAGCCCCAGAGAATTCACTGCTACCACCATCATTCTGTTGTGAGCTGAGAAATCAAACTCCCAGAAGGACTGGGGGAGTCAGGGGATAAAGGTTCTTCTTTCACTGGCAAATTGCTACTCCAGCTCGGGACTGAATCAGCAGCAAATCCTTGGAATGCTGAGGGGTGACTCCTGCCCTGTCCCTGCTGCTTGGTGTCTGGAGGATGTCCTAGGGGAGTGTCCCAGCCCTGGTGAGGCCACCTGAGCTCTGGAGCTGGGAATCCATGGATCAATGTGGGCAGGATCCAGATTTCCTTCCTGATCCTTCACTGTGCTGCAGCGGGCACAGGTGAGCTGGTTTTTGGGTGGACATCCAGGAAACCTTGTCAAGATCACGGGTTGAATGAGGCTGCAGGTGACAGGATGTGAGAGCTCCCAGCCTGGCTGACCTGGAGAGCCCCAAACCTTTCCCTGCAAACCACTGCAGCCTTCCTTTTCCTCAGTCCTGCTCCTCATTCCCTCCTCAGGCACAGAGAACATTCCCCCTTTCCCAAGCCCTGCTCAGTTCAAGCCTTTCTCCCTCCCCAGGACTGCTGCCATCCTCCCAAGGATCCCATCCAGCTCCTGTCAAAGGGATACACCAGCATCACAGCACCCAGCAAATCCCCCAAGGAGCCTGCTGCAAAGATCACTGTCATCACCCCCTGTGCCAGGAGATCCCCACGTGCCCTCCCCCACCTTCCTGGGATTCTCACTGAACCCCAGCACCAGGTAAATTTGGCAAAGCTCAGCCCCATCAGTGGGAAAAGTCTCTCCATAAAAGTGACACACAGAGAGCTCCTGGCCTCTCCTGCCCCCACAGCAGCTCCCAGATTTTGGGGGGCTGAACTGGAGACTGCCCTTTCCCCCTGAGCACAGGGAAATCACCTCAGCATTCCCAATGAAGTATCCAGCACTCCATGGAGCCTAGCAGAGCCAAGAGGGGTCCTGTATCCCATGGAAACTGGCAGCTGCTAGGAATTACAGCATGGCAGGGATGCTGCTATGCAGCACAGCCCTGATCCTCAGCAGCCAGAAATGGGCACAGCCTCGGCTCTGCCCCACATCCAGGGATGTCCCTTCCTCCAGCACCGTCCCCAGACACTCTGTTGGTGCAGCTGACCAGGGGAAGAGCCCAGAGGCCCAGGAATGAGCAGCTTGTGCACTTGTGCACCACCAAATCTGCTGCTGCCTCCTGTTCCAGCCCTTAAAACAACATTGCTGCTCACGTTGCCTTGGCTAAGTGAGGAGAAAGGCAAGAAAAAGTAAATACAGCCCCTCCAGAATGGGGGAGGTCTTCTTCTTGTGCGTTCTTACAGCCTCCAAACTGACCTGGACTATCCATCCTTAACATTTCCTCTGGAATTGGCACCCCCCCAGGTTAGGAAGGCCATCAGCAGTGGTGGGAACGAGACTCTGCACTTGCCTCCAAGGGGTCTCTGCTGATTGTGCAGCCCAAGAAAAGTCAGAGTAAAGCCCCTTGGATGCCTCCTCCTAAGGAAAATGTAGCCAGAGCTTGAAGGAGGCAATTCTCCAGTGAAAAGTGTGCTCCTGTGAGGCTTTGGAGGGTGTCATTTCTGGAGAGGTTTCAAGGCAAGGGGAGCCTCCACCAAGGCCGTGGGTTTGGGTGAGGGGAGAGTTGTGACTCCACAGAACTGATAACTGGGATCCCATAACTGATAGCTCATAACTGGGATCCCATAACTGATAGCTCATAACTGGGATCCCATAACTGATAACTCATAACTGGGATCCCATAACTGGTAACTCATAACTGGGATCCCATAACTGATAGCTCATAACTGGGATCCCATAACTGATAGCTCATAACTGGGATCCCATAACTGATAACTCATAACTGGGATCCCATAACTGGTAACTCATAACTGGGATCCCATAACTGATAGCTCATAACTGGGATCCCATAACTGATAGCTCATAACTGGGATCCCATAACTGATAACTCATAACTGGGATCCCATAACTGATAGCTCCTCCAGCCCCAGGCTCATGCTGGGCTGCTCAAGGCCAGGGCAGGGTTCATCCCTCCCTCTGCACAGAAATCAGGATCAGAGTGACAGAAACTCTGACCTTTCCCCTCCCCTACTTCTCCTGTTAAACTCTCCCCTGTGTCTGTGACTTCTGCCCATCGGGGACCATTTGTGACCCTTGGCTCTGCCAGGACACTCAGCACAACCACCTCTAATTACAGCCCTCTGCTCTTGAGTCACACCAGCCTCGTGTACACATCAGCATCAGACCTTGAGCCCTCAGCCAGAACTCTGCCCCCAAACTGAGCCCTTGGGCTGTGAAAATGGTCAGTGGAAAGCTGCTCAAGCAGCACTTCCCTTGGTGCAGAGGGTGTCCTGCCAGGGATAGGAAATGAAATCTGTTTTTGCCACGTGTGAGAAGCTCAGTCCAGAGAGCAGACACCAGGTGAGAGCCCTGGGCCCACCAGAGACACCCAGAGACCCTGCACTGCAGCAGCCTCACTGCCTGGAGCCTCACACAGAGCACGGGGCTGGTTCTGCTCTCAGCTGGCCACAGAGCACTTCACTGCAGCCCCCTGGGCCCCTCCAGACAGCCTTTGTGCTGGGATGGCTCTGGAAGGGCTCTGGAAGGGCTCTGGAAGGGCTCTGAGAGCCCTGGCTGCCAGCTGCACCATCCTCCTGGTGCATAGGGGGAGGGAGGGATGGATCTTCCACAAGAGAAGCAAAACAGCCTCAAAACCAGCCTGACTACAGGCAGGGACAGCACTGCTGGGAAGAGAGGTGGAGGCTGAGTCCTCTTGCCTAACCAGGCTTGGGAGTACCTGCTGTCTCCCAGCCAGGTGGTCCATCTGCTGCCTGCCGCTGCTCCGAGGCAGGGATGTGATCTGCAGGTCCTGGACTGCATCTGGAGCATCCCTGCATGGTTGGGAGCAGATGGAAGCACTTTGCTGTTTCCTGCAGCTAGAAAGGCAAACAGGCTGGGATGGAGGGCAGAAACCCCCTCCATTGTGCTTTAACTCCCAGGGAGGAGAATCACACTGATCCTGCCTCTCTCTGCTGCTCTCCCTGCACACCTGGAGGCTGAAGGGCTGTCCACCAGTCCCCAGCTGCTCTGGCTCAGGGCCAGGGAGGGCAGGCCTGCAGCAGAGAGAGGCAGAGTTGGGTGGATAATGCTTGGAAATGCTTCCCTCTTGCATCACACCCAGTAATGTCAAGGCAGGATTATAAACCTCCTGCAGGGACTGCTTTGCAGTGGGGGAATGGAGCAGAGATGGTTCATCAGGTTGGGTCAGTTCCTCCCGCCCATCCCCAGCACCCCAGGAAGCTGCTGACACCACAAGAGACCGCTGGCCAGGCCCAGGCTGGGCCCTCCTGTCCCTCTGAGCTGGGGACAGCAAGGGACCGAAGCTGTGTCCCCTCTGCACGGCCACGAGCTGCTGCTTGTGTGCCCTGGGACTGCAGCAGAGCCCGGGCTGCCACAGCTCTGCTGCTGCCAGCCTTGGGAACGGCTGCACCCAGTGCCCAGACACCCAGAGAGCAGGAGCTGAGCCCCACACGTGTCCCCAAGTGCCCCTGGAGGCTGGGACACAGCACGGGGTGCAGAAAGTAACACGGTGCTGAAAAGGGCAGCAGATTTCACTTCCCGTTGTTGTGACAGAGAAGGGACATTAAACCCGGTGTGGTGACAGAGGGGAAACTCTCCTTCCTCCCACCAGCAGCACTTTGAGCAGATTTTCTTCTGCTACAGAGCCAAGGGGTTCCCCCTGAAAAAACCCTGTGTGTGTGCTGGGATGTGCCTCAATCCAGCCTGGACTAATCCTTCACTGGGAAAAGCCAGGGAAATGTGCACCTGGGAGAGCATCCATGGCTGAACAGCAGCCAGGAGGAAATGTGTCACCAGACATTCCTTAGTTAAACAAACCTTCACCTGAAACGCTGCTGTGAGCTCAGAATTCTGCGTGCTGGGATGGCTGAGCTCTGGTAATTAACACAGAGGTGTCTCCAGTGCAAACTGGGTCCCTGCTCCTGTGGCTGGCGGCACCAGCTCGCCCTTCAGCAGAGCTGCCCTGATTTAATCTGACGTTATTTGAAAAAGCCAGATCTCCAGGGGTTGTGAGATTGGAGTACCTTTCTTTGCCCCTCCCTCATTTGTTTCTGCTTTTTTGCACTGATAAGCCTGGCTGGCCTGTGAAAGGGACTGAGCAAGAGCCATCAGCACCTCGGGCAAGGATGCTGCAAGACTCAAAGCCTTTCTCAGCAGCCCTGAGGCCTGTGGCCATCCTCCTCAGCACTGGCCAACTCACCCCCGAAGCTCTCTCACCAAGCCCAGCTCTTCCAAAAATGTTTGGCTTGGAGCAAACCAGTCTGGTGGAAGGTGTCCCTGCCCAAGGCAGGGGGTTGGAAGGAGATGATCTCTAAAGTGCCCTCCAATCCAAACCATTCTGCATTCTGTGACTAGAGCCCCCTTTTCCTGCAGTGCTTGCCCCCATCCCTGTCTGCTGGCAGTGCTGGAGGTGGGAAGGAGCCTCTCCCTGGCTCAGGGTGGCCACTTGCTGCTGTCCCCCCGGGCTGTCCCCAGCCTGGGTGGCACTAGCAGGGGACAGGAGGTGCCGGTGGCAGCCAGGCCTGGGAAGCAGGTCAGACACAACCGGCTCTTCTGGTTCCTTCCATGATTCAGCCGAGGTGTGAGCCCTGCTCAAAGGAGCCCTGTGGTGCCTCCCTTTAAGCTTGGCTTTTGTGGCTGGTCCAGCTGCAGCCCAGAGCAGGGGTGATGCAAGGAGAGCTGTGCCAGGCTCTGCCAGCATCTCCTCGGCCACCAGCTCATCCCAAGCTCTGGATGCGCCCCTGGAACATCCCTGCTGATGGGATGGGGCTGGGAGCTTCTGCCTGAGGAAGGCTGCTGGTTCAGGGAGCAAACAGCACCTCTGCCATGGGGCAGACACCCTCCTGCTCGTGGGCTGAGCTGCCTGTCCCCCAGCCTGGCGCCTCACCCACGCTGACACACTCTGCAGCTCCTCGATGCACGCCGGGCTAAAACCTGACCGGTCGGTTTAAGTCAAATTTAATGAGAGAAAAATCAGCCAAAGACACACTTTTGCTTCCTGAAATAGCCTGATGCAGGTGTTGGTGAGTTTTGGGAGGAGGCAGGTGGCGGGGGAAGTAAAAATAACAACTCAACCCAAAGGCTGAAGGAGACTCTGGCAACTTTTTTGCATTTTGGATATTAAAGCATCTCTAGAAAGTGCAAGATGGAGCAGATCCTGCAGTGACACGCTCTGGCTCTTCCCAGCACTCCAGAGAGCTGTTGTACCTCCCCAAAATGAACCCTCCCTGCAGCTGCAGCCAAGTTTGACCTCAGCCCTGCAGGTCACCACGGCTCAGCCAATGCTCCTTTCAAGCGCCGTGATGGAAAAACCCCGTGGCAAAGCAGCTCCAGCCACCTCTGCAGCTCTCCCCCGTGGAGCATCTCAAAGCACTTTGCAAAGTGTTCCCAGGCCCCTCTGGGAGATCAGGAGGCAGCCCAGCAATAGCAGAGAGGAATTTGTCTGCAGCCAGCGCTTGGGAACAGAGGCCCAGATGTGCAGAGGCAGGACCAGGCACAGATGATGCCTCTGCTCTGTGGCTGCATCTCAAGCTGCAGGAGCTCCACGGCGGGGATAAACAGACAGATTGTTAAGGCTTGTAAAGCATAAATTTAACTGCAAGTGTTCTTAACCTCTGCAGATCAGCTGCCTGGGATCTCTCCTGCCCTTCCCCCATGGCTTTCCAGTAACCCCTGTTGATATCAGTATCTCGACTGGAGCGTCAGCTGATACCTGGTTCCAAATGGATGGGCATGGAAGGCTGCAGGAGCCTTGAATTGAATCCGTTCTGGACGATTGAACTGCTCACATTAAAGATAATTTGTAAAGCAGATTTTTATACGAGACTCCTTACAGCTTTTACAGCGGCGGAACTTTTATTTCCTTATCAGAGCGAAAAAAAAAAAATAAAGCTAACATTATCTGAAGGGGGAGGTGGGTGGGAACAGAATGAAATGGCATTGATCAGCTGGACATGAAAGGTTTTCCAGAGAGCAGGCACTGCTCTGATCCTTCTCAGATGTTGGGTATGAAACCACATTTTCCAACAAGTTCACATCTACTAATTCACTCGTAGCAGAGGATCCTGAGTTTCCTCTCCTTGTTAAGCAAGCTTGTCTGTTTTCAAAGCCTAAATACAGCTTTATATATGTTTCTATATATGATTTTGGCACGATGCATTGTGAACTCGAGGAACTACATTCCTCAGGAAGGCATCCAGACCTGGGGTCTGGTGAAGACTCCCTGCTTCGTGCAGCTCTGGGTCCGTCCACAGCACCCAAAGGAACCAAATCAACGAAGGAATAAATATTGAAGATACAGGATCAGCCACTCCTGCAGCTGTGGTGCAGCCACCACGAAACTGGTCGGGCCGAGAGTCTCGCCCACGCGGGCTGCAGGGCAGCGGTGCTGAGGGCAGGCTTTGGGAGGGATCATCCTCCCGGAACACTGCGGAGCTGGCTGTCCCCCGGCCTTGGCAAGGCACCACGAGCTGCACCACTGGCTGATCCTGGCAGAGCTGTCAGCGGGACAGTGCAAGACAAACTGCCACGCCACTGCAGTGGCAGGAGATGAGCCCGCCTGGCTGCTGGCAGCGCAGCCCAGGGAACAGCCAAAAATAGGAGAAGTGCAGGGGGAAAGTCTCTCTTGGCAGGACAAGGTGAGACGCCAGGCTGTGTCAGGGTCACTGCGTGTCTCCTTGGTGAAAGCAGTTCCCAGGGGAGCACAAAGTCCTTTTGGTTTAGGCAGCACAGCCAGCACAGCATTACTGCCCCTCCGGTGCCTTTCCCCGGGGCTCCGGGGAGGGGAAGGACCAGCAGGGAAGGCCGGGTGAAGAACGGCATGGAAAGTTCTGAGACTCCTTGTGAGCTCGGCCAGGCACCTGCCTGCAAGCACAGAGGAGTGCAGGGAGCCCGAGGCTGTCCCTTCCCTCACCTCTTTTTGCAATGCACAGCAGATCCCTTTGTCCCGGGAATACCGAGGTGCACCCAGCCCTGCTTTCTCATCGCCCTGTTAACCTTTTCCCTCTCACAGCCTCCCTGGTTTCTGGATCACCACCCCTCCCTTTTCATCCCTGTCCTCATCCATTTTAACCAGACCATCCAGTCGCTGTGATCTGTTGATCTCCCGCGTCCTGATGTTATCACAACCCCGTCTTTGGGCCCTGGCATCAGCTCTGATGGCCCAGACCCCGCTCCGTGTGGCCACATCTCAGAGTCACAGCCCAGCCAGCGCGGCTGCTCCTCTGCCCCAGCCCCAACACCGGAGGAGTGGACGCAATTCCACCCTGCCTTCACCGCAACTTCCCTCCAGCTGCAGATCCCAGCGCTGCTGCAGGCACAGGCTGGATCCGCTCCTGCGCCCGCTGCCAGCGCTCCAGCCCCAGCCGCCAGCAGCCGAGCCCCAAAAAGGCAAAACATCGGCTCTGTTTGCATCTCTCAGTTCATTCACAAGCTGTAAACGCAGACTGCCGATCCCCTTTCCATGGCTCCGATTCCCGGAAAGCCCTCCAGGATGGCATTAACCCGTTCCGCACCGGAGCGGAATAAACGAGTCCCCGCAGGGCAGTGGCCAAAGTGGGTCACTCTCCCGCTTCCCCGCGCTGCGCTGAGCCCGGGGAAGATCCCGGCCCAGGGAAGGGACGCACGGACCGCTCCGCCACCGCCCGGGAGGCTCCGACGAGCCGGGGAGCACTCGATGCACGTCCCTGCCCATCTCCTCCGTTCCAGAGACGGATCAGAACCCAAGCGATGGATCGGAACCAAAGGCATGAATAAGATGCCATCTGGCAGCCGAGCTCCAAGGCAGCGAAAGCAAGCGCTGAAACCTGGGAGCGGTCCAGCCCCTCCGCAAAAGAGCCCGTGGGAAGTGTGTGCGGAGGGGAGCGGGGATTTCGGGGCTGCTGGAGAGCCGAAAGCCTTCATCCCTCCTCCCGAAACATCTGCGCTCCGTGCCCAGCCTCGTGGCTGCCTTTCCGGGGAAGCCTGGCTGCTGCGCCTCGCTAGACGCCGCTCGATCCAAAAAGCAAACAAACGGCCTCGGCTCGCAGGGCTCCGGAGCCCGCTGCCTGCAGCTGCTTCCAAAACAAACGAGCGTGTTGTTCCGAGCCGAGCCGGCGCTGCCACCGGCCCCGGCTCTCTCCCACCCTCGCACAGATGCTCCCACACCTGCTCCGGACCCCAAAACGCCGATCCCACCCTTCCCCGCCGCTCCGCAGCGCTCCCCGCACCCCGCGTGCCCCACGGGCACCCCGCAATCCCCCTCCGGGGCTGCCTCCAGCCCCGCAGCGCCCCGGCGGAGCCCAGCGCCCTCCGGGGACCGGCTCACCTGGTAGGAGCGCGGCTGCCAGGATGCAAACTCCGATAGTCCACCACGATGCACGGCAACTTGTCTGCAGCCGTGAAGCCATGAGAGTTCCTTAAGAGCGATGGGCAGGGGTCGGTCTGGCAGCGCCGCGGGGCCCCCCACCCTCCCAGCCCCCGGTGATGCTCAGGTCTGCTTGAAAAAAAATAAATTCAAAAATAAAAGAAAATAAAAAGAAGATCGTAGGTGCGTGAGGACAAAGAGGCGGCGGGAGGGCGGGAGGGCTCCGGGGGGAGCTCGGCACATCCGCGGGGTCCCTCTGGGTGGGCGCGGGGCGCTCCGGCCGCGGGGCAGCGCGGGCGCTTCCTTCCGCAGAGCCCGGGCGAGTGACGAGGAAACGGGAGCGGGAGCAGGAGGGGGGGGGTGTGGAAAATGCGATTAAAAAAAAAAAAAAATTTAGGGGAAGAAAAAAAAAAATCAACCAAAAGAAACCCCAGACCAAAAAGAAAGAGGGGAGGCAAAACAAATAAAGAGCAGCCAGGCAGAGCCCTCCGCGGGCTGCGGCGGTGCCGTGGCTCCGGCGGCGGGGCTCGGCAGCCCCCGCCCGCTGCCCGCCCTGCGCTGGGGCCCCGGCGGCGCTCAGGCGGTGCCGGTGCGG
>VZUI01000050.1:0-23803 GCA_013401135.1 Cettia cetti | reverse complement strand
TCGTAGCTATAATTGTTATTGTTTGTTTGCATTGTTAGAAATACTAGTAAAGAACTGTTATCCCTATCCCGTAACTCTGCCTGAAAGCCCCTTTAATTTCTTAAATTATAATAATTCGGAGGGAGGGGATTTGGATTCCACATTTCCTAAGGAGGTCCTGCCCCTCCTTAGCAGGTACCTGTCTTTCAAACCGAGACAGTATGTAAGCATTTACACTTAACATGTAAATATCTGAAACACTTTAAATTTTAGTTATTCATACTTCTGCCAGAGTTAAAACACTGATCAGTGGTAAGTAGAGGTGAAAGCAGTTTGTGTTTGTCAGTGTTACTTTTAATATAAAATGTTAATATTACATTTTTTTCCTTCTTTAAAGAGACATATTATGAGTGCCATCAAAATGAGTTGTTAGTTCTGTTTCTGATGATGCAAACATCATTGGAGCTTTTTAAAAAAATACTAAAAGTAAGCCACTGAAACTTAGTATTTCCAATTCTGTGTCCCCAGGCAAGGGAAAAGTAGTTAAGTTGTGCAAAAGCAAAAGATATGTTTGTGATTAATGTTAATCTGAAAAGCCAGCTGGTTTGCACAGGTAGATCTGTGCCTAAAAGGTGTTTCACTGGGAGGTTTTTCTGTATTGGATTAGTATTTGCAACTCAAAGGCCTACAGACAAGAAGACATCCAGCTACTCTTTTAGCTAAGTCAGTGCAAAACCAGTGGCAGGTGCTTGTCCTTTGTTGTCATGGCTTCTTTTTAACCACAGATGTCATTTCATGTCTCTTGTCATTCTCTCATTGCGATATTTAGTGTTACATATAATACTATAATAATGTTTATTGACCTGTTATATACTCAGTAGCATGTTTATTTTGCTTTGAATCACCTTTGTTTCATTTCAAAGAGCCTGGGCAAACTTCATAAGTGCTGTAGCTATCATTAAAGATTTGTAGTGTTGATTCAGCTTCTCCTTGCAAAGAAAGATGCCTTCTGAAGGATTTTGCTGCCCCTCTAAACAGCAAAGTATAGAAACAAAGAGATCTCCCAAGAGTAGGTGCTGAGTTTATTCACAGAGTCAGATCAGAGGGTGTCACTGGAGAAGGGCTGGGTTGATATATTCCTGTTTAAATCAGTACTGGTAATTCTTTGGCCTGTTTATTCAAAACAACAACAAAACAAGTCCTTCCATAAGGGTTGTGTACGTTTAATCACACTGTGCCTCAGGAGCAGATGACTGACATGAGCTGCTTCTGCTTGCACAAGTCAGCTTGTGGTACCAGCCTGTGTTTGGGAGTGACTGCCATTCTCCTTCCTCTGGCTGAATTGGAATAATGAGCTTTCAGAGAGCTTGCATTTAAGCACATCGATACGAGCAGTTTGACCAAGATTTCAAAAAGCTGAAGATGTGGGGGAGGATATCAGAATGACATGTCTTGTGTGACGTTCTTCAACCTCTGTCTCCTGATGTCCCTGCTGGCCTGTGGTGTGGTCACAGCAGCTGGGCAGCTCAACAGAACAAATCCCAGGCCATTCTGATGTATTGTTTTTTTTTACTGTAGTGATGAACATGGCATCCAAGTAGCTCAGCTGAAGTGACTACAGAAACAGTCTCTTGATGCAATTTTTCATGCTTTGCGCTTGGCTAAACCTGCTGGATGGCAGCCCACAGATCTGAGCAGCTCATGGAAAGCATCAGAAATTCAGACATTTGAGTACAGTCCATCTGCAGCTCTTTGAGCTACATTTCACACCGTGGTGAAGTTTGGGCTGTGAGCAATGAAATGCAGCGTGTGCGGTGCTGATGGAGCAGCCTGGCATACGTTTGGGTTCTAAACTCACTGTGTGTTTACTGACAGGGGTCACTTCTAGACTTTAGCTGATGTGTAAACAATTTTTAGGGGAGCAGCTTGTCCAAAGCAGTCTCAGGAATGCTTTTGGGGACATTTTGGGATAAAAGCTGTGGGAAGGGCTCCTCAACAGAACTTTTATTGATGGGCCCACACAGGCAAGTAATCTATGCAAGTGATATATGCATGTGATTTATCACTGAAAGTTTTAGAGAATTTAATTGAATTACTCTGTTTCAGCTGTTTAATTTTGGATCATGGAACTTGCATACTTTGCTTTCCTACCAACTGATTCCAAATCCATTTTCAGCACTTAATAGGTCCTGGCACAGAACTGTGGTACAGAAATTGCTGTCTTCTCAGCACCACCATCAGCTCTGGGGTTAGATTTTCTGTTTTATCTAAAAGCAAGAAGAGGCCTGTCTCCCACTTTTCAAATGATCTGATTTTGTTATCTGTTGAGTGCATGACATCTAGCTTCATTATCCGTTTGCTTTTTGACTGAATTGTATTTTCCAAATGCCAGCTGATAGAGGTTCCTGTCAAACTGCCCATTAGATTCAGCAATTTTCTTGGCTGGTAAAGGGTGTGACTGCATTTGGCTTGTAAACACACCAGCACACATCTGCCTTGAGTTGAATTTCCTTGATCTCTGGGCACAAACAATGCCCAACAGCTGTACCTTAGGGAGCATGCTGCTCCCAACACCCTTTTTTTGAACAAAAAAAATTCCCAGGCACATTTTAGAAATGGACAAAATTTGCTTGAGCTCATACATTCTGTGGAATAGGTAGCTCCCCATCACTATTTATCATTGTTGTTTATTTAGTGTCAGATGTAATTCCCATGATCGAAAGCATGGCAAAGTGTATTAACTGGCTGCTTCTCCTGTAAATATTTTGGGAACTGCCACCTCCTTGCGTGAGATCATACGCTCTTTTTGTCCTGTATTTTAAAATTGAGCGGTTTGGAATATTTAAATTATGGGTCAAAAACTGAATAAATGAGGAAGCTGAGTAGTCAGTCTGTCTTCCTAATGAGCATTCATTACAACAGAAGCTGAGCTGCCAATTACTGGCCACTTCTTCTGGCTACTCATTAACTGTGTTTCAGCATGAACCTCCTATGATTTGGCCCGTGGCCAGATCAAATTCAGATTTTCCCCATGTCCAGAATAATGCTGTCACTATTTTGATAGGCAAGAAAGCTGCAAGTTCCACAAATCCACAGCAAACACCAATTTGGGTATGACAAAAGGGCATCTGCTCTTCTTACTGCCAAGAAATAGCAGAAGTGACTGTATTTAACAGTAGTAGGTGACTTTCACTTTATTTAGTTAGAATTCTGACACTGAATAAAATATTTACTATAGCTACCATCATGCTACCCCTCAGAGCAGTTTTAGAAAAATAAGGTGCACCAGCTATAGCCCTATACTGCTTCTCTTACTTGCTTTCAAGAGTTCCTTGCAATCTGTAAAAACTGTTTCTTTATGTGCTTTGGAAATGCAGAGGAAAACGTACAGGTATGTCCTTTAGATGGTGATTTTTTTAGGGATTTTTTTTTTAAACCTCTTAGTAACAGTGCACTTGCAGAACTGTATGATATGGACCTGATTTCAATTTGATCTTGGCACAGAAAGATCAAACTCATTTTGGAATCTGGTGTTGCATTTGAGTAAACTCCATGAAGTTGTTTTGCATTGTCACAGCCTTCATTTGAAACACACTGTTCCTTAAAATATTAACTCTTGAGAATTCACATTTCAGACTATGCAAATGTCAGCTAGAATCCAAAGTAATTTTTCAGAATTTTTTCCTCTATTCTAGCTTAATTCATTTTGAAAAATCTGTTGTGACATTACCAAATAAAAAATGCTACATAAGCAAAACAAATACATAGGCTTTCCTAATATTTATCCACTGTAGATATGTAACAGCTAGGGCTGTATTTGGCTTTGTTGATGTTTGTTTTTTAGCATTATTACCTATTTTGAGGATAAATACAGAGTTATGGGTTCACAGGGGGTATGTTAGACATCCTTGCGGTGTGGGGAGCTATATAAGCTTCAGTTGGTGAATTGGTGCCATATTCCATTTGTTTTATGGAGTCCAGCAGAAAGATGGACAGTGGTCTCGGTTGTACTGCTAGTGGCTCCTCCGAGAATGCCAGAATTTTGTGTTCAATAACTGCACCAAGAACTCATCTCTTACTGGAGATCCTGCATCCAGCTTCTCATTAAAATGGTGTCTTTATATGAATGCTTCCATGGGCAATCCTGGCCACCAGGGTACTGGGTACACTGGGCTTCAGTGAAGTCTTATGTAGTGGTAAGATAATTTACTAGATTGTTGCTAGATAAGTTGTTAGATTACTTATTTGAATGTTAACAAATAAATAAATATATGAGCTTCTTTTTTTTTTTTTTTTTTAATTGAGGTGAAAAATTCTTTAGAGGAACATTTTGAAGGACGTTTTTAATTTGTCCAGTGACATGAACATTCCCTTGGAAGCCCAGAAGTTGAGGGACTGCTGGGGGGAGATGCATTTTTCCCTTCTTCTTTTCTCTGAGATGAGATGTGATACCTTTCACTGTGTCTGCTTGACAAAAGCTTCTGTTAATATTTTTGGATTGAAGTTTTGAGTCAGCAGCTTTTACAAAGCTAAAGAGATTCTGTTTGTGAGAAACTATGCTGTCATGCATTGCATCCCTCCTAGCCCTCACTTTATTCACATGTGATTTGCAGTTATGCTAAGCCTGTGTTCTGCCAGCTACCATTCTGACTTATCTAAAATAAGGCAAGACATTTGCGCAAGGAATAAAAAGATCATAAGGCATTCTGTCAGTTTTATTGGTTTCTCCCATGAGTTGCACTGCTCTCCAGACCTCAGAAGCCCTTATTTATCCCAGAAACCTTGGAATTTACAGACTGACTTCGCTAAAGCACTGCTGAACTTTAGAATCCTCATAAGAATGCTGGAAATCTTCAGAAAAGCCTTCTATGATATCAGCAAATATCTCCCATGAGAAGCCTTCTAGCACACTGAAAAGTGTTGAGCAGAGATAAACGAGTGTGTGATTCTCATTTTGAATTCTTCCTTGAAAAACACAGAGTCTATGAAGCTTTTTTTATTTGTCCTGGTGTGACACATTTTTCTTATTTTTTAAGCTCCTGTCAGATAGAATGTTTGGCTTTTAAAGGTTATTTTTAATAATATTTAAATGATTGATCCAGTCATTAATGACTTTACACTAGAAGAGGCTAGATTTTCTCTAAGAAAGACAAGTTTTTGTTATGAAACCCTGGCACAGGTTGCCCAGAGAAGCTGTGGTTGTCCCAGTCCTAGAAGAGTTTGCAGGCTGTTGGAGCTGTGAGCAACCTGTTCTTGTGGAAGGTGTCCCTGCCTATGGCAGGGGAGTTGGAACTGGATCATCTCTGAGATCCCTTCCAAGCAAAGCCATTCAATGAGTGATCTCTGACTCTGCTGTTCCTTGTTGTAAATCCTTGTTGTTAGAAGAAAGTGGAAGTGGCTGAAATATCTTTCTTTCATCCTCTGGAGGTTTTCAGCAATACTCAGTCCAAAAATATCTCTACTTTTGGCATTTATGTTAGAATAGCCCTTCCAGCCATATTTGATGGCTTTAAACCTGGCAGAGCAGAGTTTACAAGGTGATGGCAGTGGCCTCCATGGACTTTTCCATTTTGCAGTCACTATGCTGAGATCATAAATGAAAAAGAAAACTAAATAAAGAAAAGAGTTTTAAACTGAGTGGTTACTGTTCTCCATGTGTTTTAAATACTTCTCTGCTGGTATTTAAAAATGTAGTGCGTAGGGGAATGTGGCTTAGTGGTGGCCTTGGCAGTGTTAAGTTACTGGTTGGACTTGATGATCTTAAAGGTCCTTTCCAACCTAAATGATTCTGTGTTTTTCTACTTTGGCCTTCTGGTCTTCTCAGCACTTTCTCTTCCTATGCACTGATTCAGTGCAGCCTTGAATTCAGCAGTTAGTGATGGTCTGCTGGACTTTGGGGCTTATTTACTGTTTTGTTTTGGGCACTGCTGTGTTCTGGAGCAAAAAATGCTCGATGGACGACAAAAGGCAGCTGCTGATATGGGAAGGTTTGAAGGATATGCTGGAAGCAAAGATGACAGGATGATTTTGTCTTTCTCAAGTTGTAAATGAAGCTGTGAAAGGCAAATGTATGAAGCTGCAGTGAGAGGCAGAAAATGTTTTATATTTAATTAAGCTTTTAATCTGTAATTATTTCTGTGTCTATGAATGACAGCATTGTTGTCAATAGCTATAAGTGGACTTGAAATTTACCTTACATTTTCACCATTAATTTTTTCAAAGAAGATCATTTTTGAAATGAAATGGAAAAATACTAAAAACATTCCCTATTACCAGAGCTTCTCGTATTGTTTTGGTCTATAACCTCCCATAATAATTTTAATGCTAAAATCTCCATTTCATCTGTCACTCCTTCACATTTGAAGTTGTTTGATTTTTCTTTTTTTTTATTACTATTTTTTTCAATTCACCCCCAACCATAGCTTAAAACACTTCTGGCTCACTTGAAGGAGTTGAGCAGAGAGACAGTGAAAAGAAGAGCAGAGAAAATTAACTGAACCTGAGAAGCTCTGCAAAGTAGGAATTAGCAAGTAATTTAACCATCAGGGGCCACTGCAGAGCACAGCTCAAGCAGAAACTCCTAGTCTTCTAAGAGAAAAAGCACTTCTGAACATCTCGTATAAGACATGTATAACACTGGGGTACTTCTCAAGTCACTTTTAAATAAAATGAGATAGTTACCATATTTCCCTGAGTATGATAAGGAGGGCACAGCAGTGAATAGAATACTGTAATAAAACAGCATTTCAGAAAGGAAGCAGAATGCAAACTTACCCTCTAAGTACTTAACCCACTGTACCTAAAAGAGTTCAACCTGGAATCAGGCAGCACTTCAGGGAAAATTAATTCATTTTATGATTTTATTTTGGTCCACCTACTGCTGTTTTCCTTAAATGAATACATTGAACAAGGTGGTAATTGGGAGCTGAGGAAATGGTAGGTGAGGAACCCTTAATTTACAAAATTGTTTTCTGAGAATTTTGGCATTAATTGTATTGCTAGAATACAAAGGTGTCCAAATCATACTTTCTGCATGATAAATTTCTTTGTTTATTTTATTGAAGCAATACTTGTACTTTCCACATATTGTAAAACTTAAATGACTGTGAAGATTGGTTCCTCAGCATTTTTCTCCATGTTTGTAAAGCCAATATTTCAAAACTTGCCAGCTTTCTTTCATTTGATAACCATGTTTCTCTATGTTCACTCTATTTCTGCATAATTGCAAGTTGCAGTATCCTCATTTTTTGGCCAACTGCACAAACTATTCCTAATTTCCCTAATGACCTAGAGACAGTATGAACAGCTCCTACTTGAAAAGGCTTGTCTGATGCAGTAAAAGCTTTGCTTCCTTCCACACCAAAGCTGTATTATAAGAGCAGTATTTAATCAAGTTTGAAAGCCTGTTGACTTTTTAGGTGGCTCACACACTATTACAAAGCACAGGAAAACTAGGTAAGCAAACTTGGTGGATACAGAATAAAGGTGAAACAGTGAGTGGATGGAGAAGGGAAGAGTTATTTAGTATGGAATGAAAAAAGAGTTACTTAGTATGGAATGAAAAAATCCCACGGCTATTGCCGACCTAGGCTGGAAAGCCTGTGGTGCAGATGCTCTTCAACATATCTCTGTTGTCTCTGGCCCTGTGGAAATTTGCCAAGAATAAGCAATGGTTGCCTGCTCTGAGGTGCATGAACAGGGAGCTTCAACGCGCTGCTGCAGAATGTAATTGGGTTTCCTTGGAATTCATGGAAAACTGAGATTATGCTGCAGTTTGCTATGTCAGTGTACTCATCGAGAGGCTACAATTTAAATACAAGTGATTTTTAATGCTAAGGGATCCCCTGTTTTCTCCTAAACTCTAAAGGAATCAATTTGGAGCTAAAGTGATTTATTCTTGGTCAATGTTATGGGTGCTTTTAGAGTGTGAAATTTCCCTTGCTGTATTTAGTGTGAGATTCTGTTATCGGGTTGGGGCTTCTTTTGTGAGCTAATCAGCAACTGCAACTGGAAATTTGTCATAGAAAACTGAAATGAATATTTTGTGTGCTTGTATGAATGCCGTGGGCATGGATGAAGTGGAGATAAGTATCACTTTTCTGTGATCCCCACAAGTATTTGTGAGGGCTGGGCATGGGAATACTTTCTGTCACTAGATATTGTGGGTTTTGAAACTCGTTCTAATAGCTCCACTTGCTACATATAGAAGGAAATACAGTAGCTGTTGAGTTCCTGTAAAAAGATAAAAATATGAGTTAAAATTTAAGAGAAAAATATTTTGTTACTAGAGGTATAAACACTCAGAAGTAATCTTTGTAGGGAGATCTGTAGCGCTGTTTTCAGGGTGAGTCACCATGCAAGATGAATACTTTGGAAAGGGTTGTAGTTTTTTAATAGACAGAACTTTTTTCACATCTCATATGTTCCACAACTACTGATGATGCTCATTTTCCTTTCATGTCAGTTCAAAGCAGGAGTGGTGAATCTTCAGATTTCACAGTGGGAATGGAGGTTATTAGTTAATTGTAGTAACTATTTTACAACCACATTGTCTTCCTGTGTTACCTAATGTATGAAATATAGTGATGAATAGTGTGTTTTGCTAGGAAATTTCGGTTACCAAGTAAGAGCAATGAATTTTAAGGAGAATTCTCCAAAAATTCTTTGGAGTGATTTGCCACACAAGGTTTTACTTTCACGGAATTGACATGCCTGGACAACTGTCCCCACACACTTAAATTGGTGTGCATTTTTAGTTCAGAGTCACTTATTTCTTACAAACTGCGTCAGCTATAAACTGTTAAAGAAACTGCCAGGATAGGAGAAAAAAGATTGATTTCTTAATTATGGGCACAGAGAGCAGTTTGGCCTTTGATCCATTGCACAAATGTGAGACTGACCTTGTCTTTTCGGGTGCCTTAGAGGTTCTCAGAAGCAACTTTTCCTTTGTCCTTATCTTTGTGATCCAGCAAAATTAGACCCTTTCTGATCTCCTCTTCTCTTCATTAAGTTGTATTAAATTTCAGGTTCCTGAACAGGAAAAATGTCACCTCTTTTTGCTGTTAGTCTGTATGTATTTCTATTTTGGAGATCACAGTCGGCTTCCCCATAAATATGCTAAAGAATATTTAGAATCTGGAGTATTTTCTTAATTTTTAAAGGTGGGAAAATTATGGGGGAAAGAGGAAGGACTCTTTCCTATTTCTTATCTCTGTAATTAGCAGTCTGTAGTTCAGAAAAGCTGTGTTTGTTCACATATATGCATTTCTTTTTCTGTTATGCAGGACTGCTACCTCACATATTAACAAAAATACTATTACCTACTATTTTAGATGTATTTAAATGAAGACATAAGAAATGTGGAAAACCCTAAGACAGCATTCTGTAATACTGAATTTAAGAAGCTTGCTTTTAAAACCAAGATTATAGCATATAAATACCGCATGTGATCTCAATAGTTTATAATTTCTTTATAACCTGTTAAGCCTTATGTAGATTTTCTGCTAATTGTCCCCTAGGAATTCCAGATATAGATACTTTATATTTTATAACATTAATAGAATTTAAAAAGATGTCTAAAATAATTAGAGGTGCATCTGGCCTTTACTTGATCAAATTTAAAACTATTATTTTAAACTCCCAAATACACTAAGAGTTCTGCTTGCAGATTCATAATAGATTAATATTCATCTTTTTTCTATCCCAATGCACAAGTAGAATCAAGTTTCAAATTAAGTCAACGTGTAAAATTGCTTGTTCATGTAAATGTTTATGAATCTCTAAACATTTGTTTAAAAATTACTATATGAATCTCTTAGCACGTAGAGACAAATATACATTTGTGTGGTATGTTTTTTAACTTTTTAAAATGAGATAAAATTTTATTTTTTCACTGCTTTCTGTTACAATACCCAAATGAAGACATGCTGTAGGCAAATTTTAGTCAGATGTTGGAAGTGAGAAGAGGTGGTGAGGTTATCCATCTATGTATGGTCTCTCTGATAAGATCAATTTTGTCAAAGTCAAACCTCAAGGACCCTGAATCCTTCATGTCCTCTATACAAAAATGATTTACTTTGTGAATTGAGACTTGTAAGTTTCTCCAACCCTAAAATAAGTTTTGCCCAATTGATCATTGCTTTTCAATAGTTTCTGACACTCCCGAGCTCAATCTCTAACACTTCACAAGGATGTAAAAATGAACCTCCCCACCCCAAAATCTCTCTTGATAAAGAATTCTGATATTCTTAAAGTGTGACAGGAATTTGAGACGCTCATTTCAGATGTCAGCTCAATCTAGGAGTTTGAATTAGATTTCAGTCTTGATTCAGCTCCTGAAGTGTAATTGATATGTTAAGGCCATCTCAGTTTGCATGATTTATGATTGTCTGTTTGTTTATGTATATAGTTACAAATGTGTGGCATGATTTTAGTTATTAATGCTCTAAACACCTTTCCACAGTGGAAGTTTCTCAGATAAGTTTTCTGCTGCAGAGGAATCTGTGGTGAGTTCCCTGGCAGTGGTTGACCTAAGGAATGTTGCAGGAATTTGCACCAGCACTGCCCTAGACACCTTTTCAACTTCACATTCTGCAGCTTTTTATATTTCATTCTTTCCTATTGTTTATTATATTTCCTTTAATTCTAAAAGACCTTTTGTGGCTTAAACCCAATCATGCTGTTTAAAGGGAGTTTTCATTCATGTCTGAAGTTTCCACTTATGCATAGCTGTGGAATACCAGCTTTACCATTTGCTGTTGAATTGCTATTTTACCCCAAGAGAAGTATTAGCATCCTTTGAAAATAACCTGGCTGTTGTTTGCCATGATAGGAGCTGTGTGTGTGTCAGAAGTGATTGGTGGCCATTATTTCTGGAGAAGAATGGAACCTCTTACATGCCCAGGTACTTCAAATACTCCAGTTTCTCTTTATGAAAGGTGTTGCAGACATGAGGGGAGTTAGGGAATCTGTATTTTGGGAAAGGGGAAGCACTCTGAGTTATTTTCTTATGGTTCAGCAGCATATTGAGGTGGAATCTGCCTTTCTGACTTGTGTCCTGCATAGCCTTGATTGTGTTAGGGCATTGATTCTTTGTGTGACGCCTTCAGTCAAATAAAAATAAAAACCAAATAAAAGCACTGAATATTGTCTCTCTTTAAAAGTATCAAATCACCCTTCTAAGATATTTCATTTTTGACATTCAAAAACTCAAACACTGACTTTTGCTATTGAAAAAAACCCCCACAACTTACTATGCAATTAAGTTATTTAAAATAATGCAAGTAAAACACATGGTTTGTGAACCAACAAAAATCTGCAGCAATTGTAGTTTGTCTGAATTGGTAATTCTGCTCATTTTTCAAATATGATGTCACAATTGGACATTGTTAAACATAAATTACATTTATGTTTTTGCTTCATCTAGTTATGCCAAGAATGTCAGAGAACTTAAAATTTTCTAAGCTTCGATATTGTTTCACAAAATGTAGCAAGCTGATAACTAATCTGTTTTATTGTTCATTCTGGGTTAATCAAAAATGTAATTATGACTTTTAATTAGAAAAGAAAAAGTGTCTGCTACTAGCTCATAAAAATTGCTTTTTTCTGCCTCGTCACCACAGGTTACGAAAGACAAAGAAAGCTTTCAGAGTAATAACAAGGAGACCATCTAGCCTCAAATTACTCATAATTGGACTTAATATTTGAAAGTACATCTAAATATATTGGAAGCTGAAAGCTGTGAATTTATGTTATAATTTAATTTTAAAGCATGAAATTTAGCAGTACCTAGAAAAACACATTTTCCCCCATCATCTTTTCAAGCTGTTTCATGGTTCTGTTCTAAATTCCATTTTCATTCTATGGAGACACGTCAACAAGCAAGCTTAGCAGTAAAGGACCCTAGAAGTGTAAAATTTTGCTCATTATACCCTGGTTTTGGGTAGATGGGTATGATCAATAAATATCCATACACATAGATGTAAAATAAATAGAGAGGAAGCCATAAGAATTCTAAGAAACAAAATTCACATTTGGATTTATTACATCTATTATAAAATAGCATACAAGGTAAAAAGAAGGAATGTCAACCACAAGTGAGTGATTATAATGATTTGACAGTAGAAACCAAATGGTACAAGGAGAAATCTACAGTTGTCACAGTGCAACAAAAGCCTGGGATTATTTAGAAGACAAATTCTGGCAGTGTGTTTTTGCTATTAGGCGAGGAACAATTGCTGTTCCTTTAATTATTTCTATTTTGCATCTTGGGAGTACTTCTATGAATATAACATACTTTTCATTCTTGTAGTACTTAAAGAAAATGTTAAACCTGCACATTAAGTGTTAGGAACAGTAGTTTTCATTGAGATGTATTGAAGGGTTTTGGAGGAGCTGGATTAGGACCTCTTCAGGCCATTAGTGATGGTTTTTAGGAAGCCTGGAGGCACCAGTAGAGACAATTTTTCCATATTGTGTAAGCAGGACAGCCCTGGTGATTTCATGGTAGCCAGCCCTGCACTGCTCATTGAGGGAAAGGGTGGGATTGCAAACATGGAACTAGAAACATAAGGATAAAAGAATTTTTGTTGGATGCCCAAACAAACAAAATACTGTATCATTCTTTCTCCTGCAAGAAATACTTTGAGTAAGATTAAAAATAAATAGAGGGCATTGAATTGAATTTCTGAAGTGCCATTTAGCTTTGGTCTGAGTTTTATTAGACTTGAAAAAGTCAGAATATGCAAAATGACCACTTAATCACCAAAAGAAATAAAGCCTGATTAATTCATTAGTGTTCATTACAAAAGAGGATGTTTCCAGTAAGGTCCTTATAATGTGATTTCAAGAATGAATTTTTACAGCTTTGCTCAGTGACCTGGAAATATCAAAGAATTAATACTGCAATTGTGCAGATGATTTGCGAGAAAAATAAGGAAGGGAACAGTTTGATTTAGAGCTCTTGATAATCTGGGCATAAGCAAACAATATGTAGCTCAGCATGGCCAGGCAGGTACTGAGATTTCAGATCAGAACACAAAGTGGTGGGAGAAGAATACCAGAAAGAGGGAAACCCCAACTTTTTGAACTAAAAGATTGTATAACTCTGAAAAATCCTCCCATAAACTTCATACTTGCCTTAATTTAATGTATTCAACATTTTTAATTTTCAAGGTCATGTGATTCCATAATTTGGAATACACTGTCCAAAAGTAGTTTTTCTGTAAGTATTTCTGCATTTATGTTTGATTACTTTTGCTTTTGATGTATCAGAGTACTTCTGTAGGTAAGCTCTTCACTCCTTGGTTGAAATGCAACAATGATTTAAAATGTACCAGTATGGCATTACTTAGAACCAAAAGAGTACCTGCCTCCCATTCAAAAGTAACTTCTGAAAAAGCAGAGCCATTGATAGCAGTCATGCCAAGGTGTTAAATATAGGTAACTTCAAGAAAGGGTTGATTCAGATTTTATCCTCAATGTGTAAGTCATGTCTATGCTTGCTGTATCTTGATACCTGGTCTAATTATTTCTGTAAGTGTTTAAAAAATCCATTATAACACTAATTAGCACATTAGTCCTTAATTAGCTATTAGCTAGTCAAATATTTGTCTCTGTCTCAAAATGGAGATTCCACTGGGGACTAACCAAATTTCATACTTTATGAATAGACTTCTAGCTTGCCCTCCAAGGAGATGATTGTAACAGCCATGGATTTCAGGGAGCATTTGGAAAATGTCTAGGTGCTGCATGGCTTCTGAGGATCTACCATTCCCAACTCATGGAAAAGGAAGAATGTGAATTCTCTGGGGAAAAAAAGTGTTTTTCAAGGTCTCTGAACATGCAGACCACACAGGTGGTTTAATATAGAGTGGGTCTGTGCATCTGACAGGCAAACCTATGCAAAGTGCCTCGTGTTTAATTTCAGTTGTATTTAGTATATTTGATAAAGGTGAGAATTATAGCACTGAGATTTTGTCTCTTTGAGAAGCTGCTTTTTATTTGTGCTGGTGTATCCTTGAAGGAGGAGCATGCCCAATAACATGGCTGCAATTATTACCCAGAGTAACAAGTGACTTTAGGGCAATGGATTGTGGTGGTTGTTCCTCTTTTATCATCCCTGCTCTATTTAAAGCTGCTATGTTACAAGTGAAACATCTCCAGACTGCTCTCAGAAGCTGTGCCCAGTGATCAGAGGGTGCCTTAGCCATACTCATCCAGGGCTGGATGGCCAAACTCTCCCACAGTTAAGCTGTGAGCCAGAGCAAGGTACAGGTTACAGGAATAGTCATTTATGACTGTAAGCTTGCTGGAACGGTAAATGTTTAGTTGCTCTTTGTGTCATCTCCACTGGGATTTATCTTTTAAAAGCTCCCAGACTGTGGAATGGGTGTCCTTCTGCAGTACAAGTTTAAACTTTGGCATGGGAGAGAGATAAACCCCAGTTTCACTCATGCCTTGTCCCAAAGGAAGCGCTTACAGCTAGGTGAAACAAATTTGCCTGCAGTGTTTAGTGTCAGGTTTCCCAGATGAGGAGGAGATCAAAGCTGAGAGATTAGGACATGCTGGTTAGAGGGGAAAATTGCAGTTTAGCTGTGCTGCTATTTTTGAAACTTGTCATATTTGCCTTCTGTCAGGTGAGCTGAACTCTGATGTGTTGTGAAACATGTATGCGTTAGAGGTCTGTGGATGGATGTGGCAGCATAATGCCACAGAAGAAATGTATTGGCCTCGTTTCCTACTGGGTCCTGATTAAAATGAGAAATCCAAGGATTTTGCAAATGTATCCATGGTAGTTTCATGGGAGAAATGCCACAGACAGGAAACAGTGTTCTCTTTATTTTTCTTTAAAATGATGGTGATACTACTACACTTGCAGTTCTGTTACAAATGCCACAAGGACCAAGCTGGCTTTCTAGAAACACTGATTTTTTATTTTTTTTTTTTTTTCCTTCTCTGCCTTCTTGTGCCTTCTTTCTTTCTTTCAATGACTTTCCACTCCAGGTATGCCTTCACCAACTTTTTACTAGCATTAGACCCCATAGCATCTCTAACACTCATATCGTATTTTTCCTTTGTACCTTCTCCCCTTTATTTCTAAAACACCTCCAAATTTTGCCTCCAAATTTTTTTCTAATCATAAAAGTTGAATTTTCTTTTTTCTTCAAAAATATGTACAAGGAGGCTTTATAAAAAAATCCTGTCCCTAGATACTGTAAATATCTTAGAGTATTAGGTGTTAGGTTTATTTAACACTGGTGTTTGTGTACACAGTAGTTAAGGTTTTCTTGTTTGGCTGCAACTAGAAATTGGCCTGTCAAAAGCAATAAAAACTAAAGGTGTGTGGGCATTGTCAATATGCCATTGCAGGAGTTATTTTGTAAAACAAAAGGGTAGTCCTGGCCTGAAGTCTTTACAGTCAGTAATGTATTTTTTTATACAAGCTGATTGTATGTGTAAATTTAGGATTCAATTTCAAGCTTAGTTCTTCATGTATGACTGGATATGAATTTTGTACTATGTTATTTTTTCACTCTCTCTAAAGAACTCTTAAATGTGTCAGTAGGAACAAAAGAGATGCAAACATTAAAAAATATTGGTAAATCACCAATCCTGCACACATCTGTCATTGACTACCTTTTGTTTTTACATATTTTTGCATGTGCCTTTTTCCTCTTGAATTAAAGAAAATGCATATTCCTTAAAATGGTAAGAATGGTGGATTTGTGTGATCAGGTTTTGGTGTTTTCACTTAAAACCCTGAGAGAGGAAAAGAGAAGTATTTCTGCAAAAAGGAATAAGCTTTGTTTGAGATGCATCAAACTTTACATGACTCTTGACTTTGATTTCATTAGAGTTGAATCTGATATAAACTCTGAGGCAAGTACCATAATACCTGCAACAATAGCTAATAAGTACAGAAATATTATGTATACTGTGGAACCAGTTCTATGCTGCTTTTTCTTTTCATATTTTTATCTACCTGTAACAAAAGCTGGTGTGCAAGTCACAAAAAGTTCTCATTATTAAAGCCAGAGGTATCTTTCTGCCTAGAAATCTAGCATATACATCCCTGAAGTAAAATATGAGCCCTATTCATTAGATATTGCCATGTAGACCTGAAATTGTTAGCAGAAGACTTATTTAGCATTGATATATTATTCTTATTCAGTCCCAACTAACAAAAATGACCTGTGGAAAAAGGAGCTCTTGAGAAATTATTTCATTCTGTAAATTAGTTTAAATTAGCATCATTCTGCAGCTCCCAAAGTTAAAGGATCAGATGCAGAATATATCTCACAATGCAACCAATAAACCCTTTTTTTTTGGAGTTCAAGTGCCTGAAAGCTTAGGTTCAAAATGAAAGAAACAATAAAAGTTATTTATGTATACTCTTGAGGTCTAATTAGGCTTAGTATTTCACATGTACGTGTATATTTACAAGCCAGATATTGTAATGTTTATGGAAATTGACACTTAACTTTGAATTGCTTCTATTTGCATATGCAAATCAGCAAAGCAATTCAGTGTGAATGGATTTTAGAGACCTGTCAACAGTTGTTTATGGGGAAAGGCAAGGAAACCTGGAAACAAATCCTTGTGGCTTAATGCTTTGTTTGGCTTTGAGCATTGGAAATGTTTGTGACCTGGGCAGGTTTCAGGGCCCTGCCGTGTAGCAGCTGCAAAAGCAGGCCAAGAAGGAGATTTAATTGTGCCCCATGAACCACTTTCAGGGACAGCAGGCACCTGTAAACCCAGTCATTTCCACTGCATGTGTGTTCCTGCTAAAACCAGCCCCCAGCCCTGTGCTGGCAGCGTTGGTGCAGTACACAAAGCACAGAAGCTCTGAGCAGAGGTGTCCCTGAGGAAAGAAGAAAAGGGGGAAGCAGAGTTTAGAGGGCCACAAGGTATGGCAGGAAGAATTTTTAGGCTCCTAATACAAGATGGAAAGTGAGCAGGTTTCAGGCAGCCGGTTGCTTATGTTTGCTCCCGTGCAAGCAATCTCACAAGCATATTTTTCATGAACGCAATTCTGTAACATAAATCAGCTTTGGAGAGAGCTGCTGTGGATACTGTTCACACTCTGCTCTCTTTCTTGGAGAAGTTAATGAGAATAAGCTGTTCTAATTTGTGTCAGTATACCCCACTGTTATTGTTCTCTTTGTAACAAAGGAGAACAAAAGGCATAGAAGTCAGGAGTGATGAAGTGCATAAATTTGAGGGATGCTACAAAGAGATCGTTTCATAACAGAGCCATCAAAATCTTCTAATTGAGATTGTTATAAATATATCAAGATCAGCTGCTGAAGGCAAAACAGTGCATATTTTCTTGTGTCTCAGGTGTGTGCAGAACAGGATTTCAAGAGGAAGAGCAGAGAAACATTAGCACAGCACTTTGTTCCCTTCAGAGGCGCTGCAGCAGATTCTGAAATGTGCTTTGGAGAGACAGGACTCTCCATGCAGTGAGAAACAAGGGCTATCACATCTTTGCATGCAAGAACCTGCTTTTATATGTCATGGTCCTGTTCCTGTTTCCTACAGGAATGCTCTGTAGAACAGCTTTCAGTATCAGTTGACAGTAGTGGGTCAGTTGTCAAGGTTATGAGGAGCGAGCCCACAGCTCTGTGGGAGCCCCATGGCTTTGTTGTGCTTTATGAAGTGTGCTTGGTGTGCCTCTTCATGCTTGATACTATTTTTTAGGACACAGAACTTTAGCACAAGCCTTTTTCTGACATGTGGAAAAGCAAGTGGGGTAAAACAGGAATTTGCACACCATTTTTCATGTTTCTCACACATCCACGCCAGGGTCAGAAAGTATTTGGCACCTTATATTTGAAAGAAACCACTTTTTTTTCCTGCCGTGTTTCACTCTGTCATCATACAAGGTCAGCTGTGCTAATATTTTTGTCAGCCAATGGTACTTGGAGTGTGAACAGGGCAATGGGAAACCAAAGCCCAACACTAATAGCCAGGATACTGCTCCACTGAGTAGCCTTGCCTTTGGAAATTTGGAAACTGTACAGCTGCAGGTTTTATCCTGCTGCAGAGTGTGGTGATCAGTGTTACAGAGAGCTCAACACAAAGACAGAAGGTATCTCATACTTCCTAGCTGGGATTCAGGCTCGGTTTATTTAGCATGTGGTACGTTACTTTTATTTCTAATGAAGACTGCTGAAGTTAAATGATACACTAGGCACCTGTATTGTCTGAATTAATCTAAATCCAATTCCTGAGAGCTCAGTAAACCTTAAAGATTAATTCTTTTATCTTCTGCTCTGGAAAACTTGGATGGTTTCTGATTTCCTTTTTTTGGAATTGGTTTTTGTTTTTTATCTGTCGCCAGACACACACCTAAATGAGTAAGCATAACAGATAAATGCACACAGAACCAAAGACATGTAAGTGTTTTTGTACATGTTTGCTTCTTTGTGTGTAGCTGCAATTGAATACATGACTATTCAGTGTAAAATGTTGAATCAACACTCAAGATTTTGTTAAACTGGTAGTAATGAGAGAAGCCACTTACCTCAGTGTAGGATTAGTGATAAATTTTAAGCCCATCTTTATTATTGGCAAAAGGAAAATTTTGGCTTCAGTAAATATGATTGTGTTCATGAAAATATACTGGGTGTTTTTGGGAAATCAAAACTGGCCAGGGGTTCAAGTTCATCATTGGTGGTATAGCAGTTCAGGAGGGACAATTGGTGGCATAACTGCTACTGAGATGAGAAGCCTATCCAATGCTTTAGGACCTTGCATCTGAATGAGAAAAGACTGATATTTATGGAGGCTCAGTACTTTTCAAAAAACGTGCTACAAAGCTGTTCAGACGTCTGCAATGTCTGTGTGAAGGCAGGGTGTGTACTACTCTCAGGTGAATGTTCTTTGAGATCTTACATCCCTTAAAGCCAAGTGGAGCCTTTTCCCACCTTACCAGATCTGCTGGGGAGTATTTTACTGCCATGTAAGTTTATAGATTCTGCTTGAACTCAATTTTTTTTTTTAAACACCAGTTTTGTCCAAATTATCTCTTTTTTTTTTTTTTTTTTTTTTTTTTTTTTTTTTTTTTTTTTTTTTTTTCCTGAGGTGAGGAGGAGCGTGAATAGGGTCCAATAAAACAGGTTATGTTAGATGTGCCAAAGTTACTGGAGATGGTTAACTGCTCAGGAAAGAAAGAACATTTAGCCTCCTTATTCTCCCCTTGATACCTGAGAGCTGATATGAGTTCATTAAGTCCTGCCCTTTCTCAACTGCTCCTTCCCCACAGGCACCTGGAACGTGATGGGGAAATCTTTATAGATCTCCATGGGCTTTCCTTCAGCCCATTCTCCCACTTCTACATCTGCTAAATAGGTTGAAGTTTGTTGGAAGATGGGAAATAACCTAAAAATTGAGTGTTCTCCTGTGTGTAGGATTTATTTTTTTTCTGGTCTTGACCATGTCCCATAGGGTTCAGAAGGGTAACAACTCTTCTCGTATTTCCTGGTCCTGATGTTGTCCCCATGAGCCAACTTGCCACATCTAAGCTGGGACCTTTTTACAGCCTGTAGGTGAGAATATCACTTCTCATGGGGAAATCAGTTGCAAGGCTGAATTCAGTCAGTTGAACACAGGCAGTGTTGAGGAGCCTGTCTGGGGCCTTAGGGCGTGAATTTGACTTGGCAGCTTCTTCGTTCCTCCAGATGCTCTTTCCCTTCTCCAGGAGGTGCTGTGTAATTTGAAATGGGACTCTTGCCTTAAAAGCTGCAAAGAGCAAAGTGGAAAAAAAATAAAAATCATTAATGCTGTGTAGTAGGAGGAGCAATCTAGTATTTCTTTCATTTTGATTTTTTCTTCACTGAATAAAGAGTATTGAAGGACTGAATTCATCCTGTTATGTTGATCTGCATGAAAAGAAATGTAAATGAGATCCAGATGTGTTTTCTCCTCTAACAGTTTCATTCACTATGCTTTAGATATGGGAAAATGAAATGTATTCTGTAATAGGTTGGAGGAGAATAGACCAAAATTATAATTTTATAATATTCCCTGGGAATTCATGGAGACCTAACGAATTAACTAGGAAACTCTGATGTCTAATGAACTCTGCATGGGGAAATATTTAATTTTGCACTGACTGCCATAAGGCAACTGCACGGTGGGTTATTTAATCATCAGCTGTAGAAATAAAACAGCAGTAGAAAATAGACCTGTCCCCAGCATTGTAGAGAAAGGCTTAATCGAGCTCCCCCCTCTGTCTTTGTTGGAGGGGTTGTAAGGTCCTCTTCTCCAGAGCCAAAAGTTTTGGGAAACACCTGCCTGGAAGTTCTGAACATAAGAGCACACCTTCATGAAGCACAGAGGGGAAAATGGTAACACCTCTAAGGATGTAGCCATCCACTGTGGCTCTTAAGTTATTTTAAGTAACATACTTAAATGCAACTAATTGTGCTAAAAGAGCTCTGTAAATTGTTTTTTTCTGTGTACTGAAAATATAATCTGTAGTCGGTATAAACCAAGGTCATAGCCTGTCCTGCAGTGGTAGAGAAATATATACATAAAATGTTTTGTCTTAGGTGGTAAAATCAGTGTTCTTACGTGAGGTGGCTTAGAGAAATGCAGCATTTAATTGTGACAATCACAGAAGTAAATGGCTTAATGCACTCTGACACATCTTCCATTTATGGCAGTTTTTTCCTGGCTGCCAGTCCACTCCAGAGCCCTGTAACAGAGATCTCCTCCTGCCCACACACTGCCCTGGAACAGCAGCCAAGGAGCAGCCAGTCCCTCCTTACAGCCAGTAAATCACCTTTTCATAAGTGCAAGAATCTTCTAGATACTTGATGATAGAAGAGGACGTCAAAATAGAACCTGTCATCTTTAGCTTCCAGGCTTCATCAGCCAAAAATGCTGGGTTCTGTCTCCTCATATTTCCCTTTCACCCCAGTGCTTTTCCTAAGAGTCTGGTTTTTTGAGAAACTTTCTTTCACGACTCTGAACCAAGAGACCAAATTTAAACCCTATTTTTTTTTTCCAGACATAGACTCAATCTTGAAGTCAGGTTCTTTCTCCTTCTTTATAGAAGGTGAGCTTATGTTTATCCCCTGTCTTGCAGGTGACTGCACAAGTCACTGGGCTCACTGAACAACTAGAGGGGTTTGGTTTTAGTTAATTTTTTTAAACTTTTCTTTACCAAGCTCCATCTCCCCTGAGACAAATTGAAAAAAAAAACCCAGAAAAAAAATTGTATTGCAGAGTAGGAGGAAATAATGGTGAAATGTTAACATATTTTGAAAAATAAGATTATTTCAGGTAGCTTGTGCATTAATACATCATGTCAAGCAATAGATGCTGTACACCATAGAGTTATACTCTCATTTGGAGCACTCTTGCAGTACATTGGATTTTTGGTAATGTGTTTATTCACTCTATCCTCATTATAGAAATAATCAACAAAATAGATCTGTGCTCTTTCAAATCCCTGCAGAAGTCAGTCATCTCTCTAAACATATGGTCTGTTTACCTTCCCAAAAGCAAAATGTCTTCATAACATCAAAACCCAAAGACCTTTCTGTGTTCCAGTGCAGCAGACCTGGAAATTCATTGAGGTTTTGCTGTGTGTTTTGGTCCCCAACTGGTGCTTGAGAGCAGAAGGCCAGAGCTCTAAGCAGGATACATCGGGCTGTCGAGCCACCATGCTACAGTGCCTCTGACATTAGTTTTTAATGAGAGAAAAAAATAACTGACCTTGTAGGGACTTGCACCAGAAACCTTTGGCTAATTGCCAGCCAGAAGAGCATTTTAGGAGCAAGTGTGCCATGCTTAGGAAAAGTGAACAAGACAGATTGCTCTTCCCCACTGTTACAGAGTCATCAGTGACTTGTTCCCCAGAGATTTCTGGTTTTACTGTGTGCTCTTCTGTCCTTGGTCGAAACATTCTGTATCTATGCTAGGAAAACTGATGCTGAAGTGCTTGGAAACAATCGTCCTTCTCCATCCAAAGCCATATTTTATCAATATTATTTATCACAGAAGCACGTGTTGCTGTCAGTATCCTTTCTGAGTTTTCAGATGGAGAGGTAGCGGCCTTACACAATGGGAGGAAAAGGAGTTTTGTGTCATAACTTTGCTCAGCAAATCCCCATTGTAGTTAGAACCACAACAAAGAGAGTGAAACAACATTTGTAAGAAATGCCTGGAGATCATAATAAGGGAAAATGTGTTTATATTGCAGACAAAAACCTGTTCTCTGGTGCTCAAGTTTATCCCAACTTAGAAACCTTTCAGAAAGGATGCTTCTCAGCAATCTCTGCAGTGCTATCAGAACCCTGATAATATTCTGTTTTATCAGGTCTGTGGTAATTAAAGTGATGTATTTTTCTTCTTTTTTATATTCCTCACCACCATATTTTCAGAATTAGCTGTATTTGTTGTGACTGCTTCTTTGTTTTCATGAGAGAGAAGAGTGGTCATAGAAAATCTGTATTATATGTGGTTCACAACAAGGTTTTTATCTCTCAACCAGCTATTTTTGTTTAGCAAGTTCTTTGAATCTAAATAATGTGGGCTGCAAGTAAAATTGCACATCTCTCCAGAGCCCAAATAATCAGTCATTTAGAGATTTTAACACTGGAAATTCACTAAATAAGGCTGTTATGCTTCAACATTTTGTGCAAGGCAATGATAAATGAAAGCAATGAGCACTGCTGTTATTTGGAAATAAGTTCAGTACTTATTACAATCTTGCAGAGTTTGTAAAGTTACTGTGTTATTAACCTTCCAATACAGATTGCTTTTCTAAAAATACCCTTTTTTCTGTGTGAAAGCCTTTTTTTTTTACCTTTGGCTAAGTTAACCTTAAAAATATAATACAGATCCTAATAAACTTTTTAAATGTGTAATTTCTCCCAGTTTTCTTTTTTTTTTTCTTTCCCCATAATATTACTAAAAAGGAACTAAATTGTCAAGTGTTTATTTTAAATTTTTATGCATCCCACATGTGCACATACCCCATGAAACTCTACCCACGGTAGTGACAATCAACCTGACAACATAATCAGTCAAATTTTACCCAGGGACTGTTTCTTAGGTAACCAAACAGGGTGGCAGAAGTGAGTTGTAGAACACAGAAATAAACCCCACGTTGATGTGTGGCATTTCCATTGTTTTCCAGCAAAGTCTGGGGATGTTGGCACAGCGCAGAGGTGAAGCACGTCTGGTGTGCAGATTGTGAGTGTGCTGCTTCTGCTGGGAGTGAGATTCACCCTGGCACCAGCAGAAAGCCTGATGTGAGTCCCAAAAATAGGCCTCCATCATCTGGAGTGTAGGTGATGTGTGAGCTCTGTGCCCAGGCTTTGTAGTAGAACAGATTTGTCTGTTGAGGAGCTACAGCCAGAAGGAAAACACCCCTTCTGAACCTTCTGAAGCCTTCTTTTTTCTTCTTTGTAAGGGTTTATTACTCTTTTTTACTCGCATTCTAGAATGTTCTCCTAAATGTGTCTTTCTTGGCTTTGTGAGAGGTTGTTGCTGATGTAACAAACATTCCTCAGGGAAAAGAGCTAGAGCTCTACGTGCTTGTGGTCAGGCTGGAGGATGAATTCTTACCTTCGTGCTGAAGTCAGCATGAGTAAAAATGTCATCAGTGCCATCTTCCTTTGCTGCAGTTAGTTAAAGTTGTCTAGTTCTTTTGCAACTGTCCCTATAAAGTAGATTTTTTTTTTTTTAATCATTTGAGGTTTTTAATATTACAGTATTGCTTAGGGGTTGCATATTACCTACAACAAACAACCCCCAAACAAAAACACAACAAAACAACAAAAAGCAACAATTACAAAAAAACCACACC